>QNUK01000741.1:7500-277271 GCA_013621035.1 Clarias magur | reverse complement strand
TCACTACAATCTAAATACTATCAATAGAAGTGAAAAGTGTCACACTTCAACAATGGCCTTACAACTGCTTTATGTCTATGATGTACTAAGATATCAACAGACAAAATGTCTATTTAAGTGACATAACACTGACCTTCAGTTTCCAATAATTTAGACAACATAGTACGGCATTTGGTGACTGCTCAAAATTAACAATTTAATAACAATAAACAGCTCAATCTTTATATAGTAAACTATATACTTCTCAAACTACAAGCTTTTCTGCTTTACCTTCGTATGCACATTAATCATAAATGTCTGCTCAAATGTACAAAAGGAGAAAATGGCATTTAAAACGTTTCCTTGCAAGTCCACAGAATAATACGTTACTCACTCAACATTACTGCACATTTTTTATTTATATATATATATATTTTTATGGAATGTTTAAAAATTAGCATCACCTTCATCAGTCTCCTTCCCATCACCTGAGGTAAAAGGTACTTTTAAATGTGCATCACTGTCTCTTCACATGCTTTCTTTTCATGCTTACATTGTGGCTGAAAGAATTGCTGAGTCATTCAGTCAGTTCTGTTGACATAATTTCCTCTTATTCATTTATTAATGATTTTATACATGAAATGTATTTATATGCATTAGGTAATTTTAACATGGTGTATTGTCTCAACTGGATAAAGTATAGCTATGTTCACATTATCTACTTGAACTGACTCAAATCCATGATGTGACACAGATGTGATTTCTTTATTGCTGTCTGAGTGCACAAATATGATGTTTGACAGACTGAATTAGAACCACTTTCAAATGTGGTCCCAGATCGGATATATATATGCGATACATGGCCATGCGAACTGAACAATTCATGTGACATTTTGCCTTTGCACTGACAGTGCTGATGCGTCCTATGCATGCGCAGTGATTACATAGAAGTGCAAGTATCTATCCAATGACTGAAACTCCAAAGCACTTTTGGTAACTCGCTCTGGATAAGAGCATCTGCCAAACACCTAAATGTAAATGTAGCAGTGGTAGCAACAGTTGCTAAACAGCTAAAATAAGTCTCTTTCTTCTTCTGGACCTCCACAAAAATCAGCTGACTAACTGCTTGCCATCCTCCAGAGCAAAATCCAAAGCATAATTTTACCAAAATCACATCCACTGTTTAAAATGCAAACGCAGTCACGCAAATGTGTTTTAACCCAGCTGGCACGAGCAAAGACACATTGAGTATGCATGCCATTTCAGAGGACAGATATGTACACATCAGACAGTGAGATAAAAGTCACTTAATTCTGAACGTGAACCACCATAACAAAAAATCTGAATTGAATAATGTGGCTTATAATGTGAACGTAGCTTAAGTGGTGTTCTCGATTTTAATGACGTAATGCTGCAGAAACAATCACAGATATTTTAAGTGTTTGGTATCTGGTTATTTAATGGAATCTCCTAATAATCAAAGGTTACCTTCTCCTTTTTCCTTTATTTTTATTATTTTCAACAATGTACAGTAATACTGAAAACTTTGAAAAAGAACATATGAAATTATGTAGTAAACAAAGTGTTAAACAACACAGAATATGTTTTATATTTTAGCTTTAATGACAGCTTGGCACATTCACGGCATTCTTTCATCAAATTCAGGTGGTGGTCACCTAGAATGATTTACAATTCACCGGTGTGACTTGTCAAGAGTTTTCTTGTGCTTCATACCATCATTTGTGGGTAGCCCTATTAGTGTTGCTACAACTTGTGTAAAAATTCAGATTATAGCACAAAATACTTTGTTAAAAGAAAAAGAAATGACAGTCCATCATACTGAAGGTCAGTCAGTCCAAAAAATGTAAAAACTTTGAATGCATCCATACGTTCAGTCGCCAAAACCATCAAGCTATGTTGAAACTGGATCTCATGGGGGCCATCCCAGGAAAGGAAGACCAAGAGCTTCCTCTACTGCAGAGGATAGGTGTATTTGAATGACCAGCCTCAGAAATCACTAATTTACTCACTGAAGCACCTCACATTACAGCCCAAATAAATGTTTCTCGCAGTTCAAGCGGCAGACATATTTCAACAAACACTGTTTAGAGGAGACCGCACAAATTGCGGCAAAGAAACCATTACTTTAAAAAAACAACAAGCAGAAGACACTTGCTTGGGCCAAGGAACACAAGGAATGCGCATTAGACCAGTGGGGAACTGTACTCTGGTCTGATTAGTCTTTGTTAGACATAGAGAGGATGACCAGGCGGTTCTTGAATGTGTGGCATCTACTATAAGGCATGGAGGTATAGGTTCTGTATGATGGTGTGGGGGTGCTTTTCCGGTGACACTCTTGGTGATTTAGTCTAAATTGAAGGCACACTTAAGCAACATTGGTTACCACAACATTTTGCAGCGACATGACATCCCAACTGGTTTGCACTTAGTGGGACCATAATTTGTTTTCCAACAGGACAACAACTCTAGATTATGTAAGAGTTTTTATTTGTCCAAGAAGGAGAGTGATCGAATCTGGCCTCCACAATCACCCGATCTAAAGCCAACCGAGATGGTTTGCGATGAGTTGGACCAACAGAGTAAGGAAAAAGCAGCCAACATGTACTCAACTACTCAATATACTTCCAAGATTTTTTGAAAAACCAGTCCAGGTGACTACTTTTTGGGTCCGACTGAGAGAATGCCAAGAGTGTGCAAAGTTGTTATCAAAGCAAAAGGTGCCTACTTTGAAGAATCAAAAATATTAAATATATTCTGGGTTTAATATTTAACGTGTTTTTGCTGACTATATTTGTTTTGTCACAGTTACAGGTCTTCGGTATTAATATACATAGTTGAAGTCACTTTTGTGTATGTGTGTCCATATCTCCAGTACATTTTTTGAAAAATATTTTTATGATATCTAAATGAAGACATATATTAACAACACAAATCAGATCAAAACCTAATTTTTTGGCAATTTCCTAAACTTCAGCCACAGTGGCAACTGACAGGTTTCCCAGCCTGTTTCACTATGAGAAAAAAAAGTGAAAAGTGAAAGGGACTGAAAAAGCACATGGTCTTCTGAAATGCTGCATAAGCATTTTCGCCACTTTCAACACTCTTAGCTACAATTCATGTGCATTGCTCTGGAGTTAGTGGAGGAATGAAAAAGAAGTCTTCTATATCCAGAACAAAATAATGGGGATGATGGGAAGAAGGATGTACTGGGAATTAACAAAAGCAAACATACCATTGGTTGGGTGTCGCGCAAATGAGATAGAAAATCTTTTAACAGCAGAACCACGCGTGGCCTCTGAGAAAGAAAAACACAGGTACCTGAAATGTACAACAGCTAACAGAAAACGGGCTTTAAAAAAAGGGCACAAAAACTTTTTGTGGACATGCAGGAGGAGAAAGGAAGGGAATTAGAGGAGTGCTTGCTTTAGTGGGTTAGACATGTCAGGATTCTGTCAGGCAGCTTGCTTGGAAAAAAATTTAAAGCACTTCCCAATTACGTTTGTTATCTGCAGTGCCAGAAGGATGTTATGAGTATACGTGAAGCTTTTACATAATACTAATAATAAACATGTATCCTATGGATTTTGTCATGAACACAAATTACCCCAATCCATATCTGACAGTAAACTTATCCACCTGCCCAACTTAACTCTTTACTGATATCTGTGCCCTTTATTTTATTTACAGCATGTCATTTGTTTGTCTATACAGAAATGTGGCAATTCAGTTCAGACATACAAGAAAGGAAAGGAAAATAGTCTGGATTTCGAGGTACTTCTACACAAACACCATTTCCATTAGCCGAAAATATTATCAGACGAAATTCAATGGTTAAAAATCCAAAGAATCCATTACAATATATTTTCTTTTTATCTAATTTCAATGCCGAAGTCATCCTAAAGACAAAGTTCAAAATATAAAAAATCTTGTGTTATAACGTGCAATACCACAAAAACCCAACAGTAAACCAGTACTTATGAGACAAAAAAAATCTGGTGGCAGGCTTTACTGTCACGAATGCAAGCAGAATAAAGAATAATAATTTAAATAGCTTCCGTACGTTTGTAACATGTACACACACACAGTTTGTACCAGTCTCTCGTTCCCAGAAATGCCAACACAAACACTTTAATCTACTGATAACAACTCCTGGATGTGTACTGCTAATGCAGATTATCACCAAACTGATATCATCATGATTTACTCAATCACAGGTCAACATAATACTTTAACATTGTTCTCAATTTACTTGTGCATGGTCAGGGCGAGGAAAAAAAGTCTTCATTTCAGCTTGACTTTTTAGAAATTATAAAATTATGCTAACAATATTTTGCATCACGACTAAGCCGTTGCATTTAAATGGCAAGTTTGTAACTGGAAAATCATGAGCTTGAATCCTAAAATTATCAGTGAACAACAGTGAGACATTGAGTGTGACCTACAGCCCTCAACTCCGTAGCTGTACATTTTAAACTGTATTCTTAATTTTAGGTCGCTTTTAATAAATAATTTACTAAGTAATGCATTTTAGGGATGCAGTAATGCGAAAGTACTAGTTACTCTTACAATTTTTAGTCCAGGTCTTAGTAAAACACTAGTAAAAGTCTAAATTTGTTCTACACTCTCTTTTAATTTAAAATCTATATTTTTTTAATAAAATAAATAAACAAATGAATATAAAATTCCAACAAAAACATTTAAACACAACTAATACCAAAATAACAAACAAAAACATACAAAAATAAAACACCAAATAAGGCCTTGAGCACAACACGAAAAAAGGGAGCTTCCAGGTTTCCTCACAAGAAGGGATGAAGGTTAATTTTTTTTTTTTTTTTTAATACAAAGATGTGTGCGCATGTTTGCACATACCATCTAAGAAGGCAGAAGAGGTCAGCTTTTTACGGTGTGTGCGAGCATAATCTTGTAGGTTAGGGGCGCTGGAGGAGCCTCCCAGCACCATGGTGCTAAACAGGCCAGCACAATGAGACCCTGATGGGAGTTAGAGAAGATAGATACAGCAGTCGTGTGTTCCAGGAGCCACACCTCGCAACGCATGCAGCATGCACCTCTATGAGATTCTTGCCACAGGAAGACTTGTGCAGCCTCATTCAAAAACATCCCATAATGACAGTAATGTCGTTTGTAACAGGTTGTGTTGAACAGTTGTGTTTCCTATATTTTGAATTCAGCATCACTACAACAGCTGGACCGTCTACATAAACTAGGCAGGAAAAACCAAGAGTTTAAAAAAAAATTAATTGAATACTCCTCTACAAAGTACATACAGCTATGAATTCATTACCTAGGATAAAAGACAGAAAATCATAAAACACTGGCGCGAATACAATAGATTTTTTTTAACTACTGTCTTTACTACTACCAATAAAAATAAGTCCTATCAAATAAACTATACTAAGTTTAAAATGTTGAAAAGAAACATGACTGTGATTAGCTAAAATTATTTATTTATGTTCTTGAAATCTACTGGCTGGCTTAGAGTAACATTTCTTCTTACAGCCTTAGGTTGTTAGACATCAGACTTTTGTTTTTAGACTGTGCACTTGTGTTAGAAGTGGCATTTTATGTAATTTTCTATTGCTCAGAATGTGGTACATCCCTATTGATTATATAGTATTATTAGTATTATAAGAATAATATTTTCCTTCTGTCAGTTTGGGTCAAAATGATCCGATATATATAAAAAAATATTTTTCCCCTTTCAATAACTTAACTTTATGCTCTTGGCTTATTTTCTGAATGAGAAATGTGCTTTTCTGATGTATCCCCTACATACTCAATGAAACCATTACATTTATTATACATTAACTGCTAATAAGAAAACTGCACACAAGGGTTAAAATATATCCTCCTAATTTGACTTAAATGAAGGAACTAAAAGCTTTTGATTATATAAAACAAAAGACAAGAAAAGTTGAACTGCCCTCCACCAAAGCGCCAATTTTGCTGCTGCCGCTTAGGTTGCAAACACACACACGCACGCACACACGCACACACAAAGGACATTACCAGCATGTATGAGAAAAACTGAGTCAGCAGTCAGTCTGTTTTGGGTGGTTGTGTGGCAAAAATCTTGATGTTCAGATTCAGATTGTGCCAATTGAGAAAATTAAGTTCAATTCCACATCACACCTTTAGTAATTAATCATTGGGTGCCAGAGGATCAGCAGAGAGCAGCCTGCACAAAGGAGGCACTCTAAAGATGCTAGAAGAGGCACAAAGCCGTGACACAGAGCGAAGGGTTGAAATGGAAAGGCACAATATTACTTCATGGCTTTAACTTATTCATTCTTGAGGCAACATGACATGAACAACAATATGACGATGACACAATACACAACATTAAGCCAGAGGAAATAAATAACAATGCATTACTTTAATTGCAATAATATCGAAGATGCAGAAATAATCAACTACTCCGAGGACTACATCTAACTTTTTGAGCATCTTTACGCAGTGAAAAGAGACAGCGTACCTATTCCAGTGGTGAGCTTCTGATCGGTGTGTAGTCTGGCTGGCCTTGTGTGACTGTTGTTCTCCGACAGAACCTGAAAGACCCCAAAAAAACCACTAATCAGACTTACCCTTTAATCAAATCAACAAATGTAGATAAAAGATAAAAGGAGATAATAGACATCCTGACACCTTTGATAAGAAGGAAATAAGGCTTTTTTTCCCCAGATAGACAGGTGTTAATAAGCCACATCACAAAATGTTAGTATGGGCAAAAAGGACAACAGAAAGACAACATGGCAATTAAATGGAACGTGCAACCAGAGAGTCCATTCCGTGCGAGACATTCAAGACGTTTAGGTACAGGATAAAGCACAAGACATAAGGTGAGAACGGAGATGCAGAGGGGAATGATGATAGACATGGCAACAGTTTGCAGAGATTCCACAAATCAACACAGCACAACTCGAACCAAATAGGCACTTGCACCTGTGGTTGGGGGAAAAAAAAAAGGAAGGCGGAGAGAGCTTTTATGTTTCTGTTGTTCAGTTTCGTGCAAAACCAAGGCTTGGAATGGCTGGATCCTCTCTGATCAGACAAGGGAGGGAAGCGGGTACAGGATCCGAGGGACTGGAAGAATGAGAGCTGGAGGTGGGATGGTGGAAAGAAGACACAATGGAGAGCTATAAAGCTGCACTTACACCTGCTATGGCTTACCTGAAACTCAGGAAAACCTCTGAGCAACAAAAAAAGGCTGAAATCTGATGTAAATATATGTTTCTACATTCAGATTAAATATAACCGTTCAGTCTGATTAGCTCATTGTATTAATTTTAGCTTATATAATATATTTACACTAACATGATTACTACTACTAAAAATAACAATAATAAAATCATGACAATGACTATTATTATTGTTATTATTATTATACAGTAGAGCTATGAAAAGAGTTTCAATTTGATTTAATTCGATTTTGGGAAATTTTTGATTTGATGTAGTAGCACTAATGTTTAATGTCTGGTTTGTCTTAAAACAGGTTTCGGAGGATTAAAAACAAATAAAAGTATCCAACAAACATTAAAATGCCGTGTAACTTGTGTCTTTGGTGGTTTAAATGTCTCGATAATCGAGACATGTCCTGATAAATGGAAATTGTTTTTTGCTGCCAATTTTCTGTTAAATCTTGTTCACTCCCCTAGATGGCAGTATTGCACAAACTACTCAAACGCAAAATGTGAGTATTTGAAAAAGTAGCAGTTTGTATTTTTTGCAAAAGCTCAATTTAGACCATTAAATGTTTGTAAATAATTTAAAGTGTAAAGTTTTGAAGCGAAAAATTTTCCTACTGTTTCAAATTAGATAAATTGACCAAAAAAAGATTAAATTGCATAATCGACTGAATTGCACAGCTCAGTTATACAGCTATTATACTATTTATTTCTATGGTACGTTTAGCTTTAAAACAAAAAACAAATCATGTTAAAAAGACAAAACTATTTCAATATTATGACATTTTTTTATAATGTTATGCAAAACTGTACAGAAAACATTTGTGATAAATTTATTTATAGCCCACAAACACACATTTCAGATGATTATAACCATTTACACAAACCCCAAACTACTGCCACAATAATAACTCCCACACTACCACCAATAATACCCAAGACTGAAATATAAAGAATGTAGAATTGTCACATAGTCATACTACTGTAGATCTCTTACAAGATGTCGGTGTAAGAACCCAAAATGCAATGTACTGTAGAATGATGATGTGACATTAGCTCCACACTCCCTACTTCTTCAGTCATGTTCTTATTTTGCTTGATGTTAAATGTTCGAAAAGTAGTAGGATCTTGCTAGGTATCTCCTGGTGGAGAAGAGTAACCAAAAAGCAATAGATGTGTCAAAGCAGGGATGGACTTTGTCTTTAGAAAAGGCAAGAGCTGGAAGACTAAAGGGACAATCAAACAAAAGCTTAAAAACCAAACAACCCAAAGGAAGGGAGGAAAATTCTTGGACATTGAAATGGAGCAGGGTGCAAAGGACAACTAATGACAGTCAGCAGATGAATGAAAAGAGCTACAAAAGATAAATATGCCTCTATGGTGGATGATCACAAAACTCAATATGCCTTTTTCTTTCACAGTGCCTCAGCAGACAGCTTGTTAATGCAACTGTTCTAGGAGGAAACAGAGAAGTAGCAAAAAAAATAAAAAAAATAAAAATAGAGAAATGGCTGAAGCGCCCCCAAAAAGAAGAGTTGGGCAGATAACATGGGGTTGCTTTTAAAAGCACTGTTAAGGAAGGATGCTTAAAAAAAAACATGTTACAGCAAAGCAAATATAAACCATTTCACAAACAAAGACACACCTTTTAAGAAAAAAAACAAAACAATTTAAAATGCATGTGGCCATAACAACACAACATAAGACTTATTTTAGGCATTGGAACGGAGCACATAAGGTTGAGAAATCACAGGCTTCAGAGTCAACTGTACAGAGAGATAGATGATCTGTAGCTGTGACCTACAGGCAACTATTCAAATGACTAAACAAGTCAGGTTTCAGTGTTGCACCACACATGATAGCAGTTACAGAGAAAAGCAAGCTACAAAATAAATAAAAATAAAAAAATAAAAAAACATGCAACTTTGACCCCAAATCCTCTGCTGTTAGTCTGAGCAGTTGGTTATTCAAACACAAGTAAAGCTTGTTTTTCTCTTTAGATGAATGAAAAAAAGGAAAAAGAAAAGAAAAAAAAGATTTAAAAAAACTATGTATTCTCTTTTGATTGATCTGCTGATTAGATGTCCTTGCTGACTGCCGTCAGGTTTCTCTGGTGCGCATGAACAAGGAGTTAGCGATTGTGAAGAATGAATTAAATTTGTAAAAACCTGTTGCCATGAGCCAAAAATACTGGATGTGAAAGCCAGTGATTTGGGGGAGACAGGGGAGGAAGTTATTTGGTCCCCTGATCTGCGTCTTCGACGCCCAGTACCAACACCACAGGTGTAATGTATCCAGGTACCAATAGACTCAGGGCTAGACACACTCAGGGGGCTTTCTTCCTGGAAGTGAGAGAGGGGGTAGAAACAGCACAGTCATGCAACGTTAACAACAGTCTAGCTACGACTCCCATCAACATTCACAACATACGCCCTTTGGTCTGTGAGGAAAAACAAAACGCAAACAGACAAACAAAACAGAAACGCATTGCACTCATACTTTGCCAGTGGAGGTCTTGATAAACTCTGTCTGCACTGGGGACTAAAAAGACAAAAAAATAAATAAATAAACAAAGGAAAAAATAAAAAAGTAACTGAGCAGAAAAAAATGACAGTTATTAACTGGAATATTTGCCTATTAGTGATCATAACTGGGCTGGATTATAGTGCCCAGTTAATATTATTTTTTAATCTATAAAATATATATACATATCTATATCTATGTATACACATGTATAAAGAAGCTTATTCCTAACCTAGAGTCATAAAAATAAAAAATACAGGTCACATCCTTAGAAAGATTACAATTATAGACACAGTTATACCATTCAAAATATAACTAAAGTGGCCTTTAAGCCATACAACTGAAATACACTGCCTGGCCAAATGGGTCAAATAATTGGCCTGCGTCAAGCAATGTAAACCTTAAAATTACTGGAATTGGATTAAAAACCCTCCAATGCATTATTAAAAGCTGGGAAAGATGGTGCTGAAATTTCCCAGAAGATATGTGGTTAGAAAAAAAAATTATGAACGGCTGTGACTGTAGATCACTTAAACACCTGGTGAAGCTGCAACGGAAATAGTGAAACTATGACAGACAACACATACAGTGTGACGAGAACGAGGGTTAAACAGCTGTGTTTAGAAAAAAAAAAACTTCAGTTTTCTAGAGGGCATAAAATTTGGATTTCGGAGCAACAGAAAAGGTCATGTGGTCTAATGAGTTCAGACTGACCCTATTCCAGCTAAAGGCAGGTAAACAAAATCTTTTTATTAGCCAGGCAGTGTACTGTATAGTGTGAACTGTAGTGTCACACACACACACAGCACTGATGACTACATCTGCAAACATTATACTATAAATTATTTCCTTTCAGTTTTGCCTAATTCAATAAAAAACTATGACTATTAGATGACCATTAGTTTCTTTTAAAAAAAAATTTTTTTTATAAACTTACACCTAAAAAAAATGTTTTTTAAAAAGAAAAAAAAAATCTAAGAACCAGTTATAAAGTTGCACAGCATTAATTAACTTTAAAAAACAAGTTGTTCAGGTAGTATGACATCACTTGGGTTACAGCCTGGCCTTCTAACTGTTCATGACATTTAATGCAAAAGGACCATGTTCATTAGAGGTACACATTACAGTAGAATAAATATATACACCTCTGTATAAAACACTGCAGATAATATACAGCATTTGATGTAAAAAGGCACCATTTACAAATATATTCCTACACAGTTAAAAGTAAATAAAAAGTGATAAGGTAAAGTAAATAAAGTAATTTAATGCAATTTATAAGATTTAATAATTAAATTTTAAAAGAATAAACTTTAAAGACATTCACTCTGCATCAAACATTATTTATCAGACAAATAATTTCAAGAGTACACCCAACAATTTATTACAACAAACACATTTTCAGTAAATCAGAATTTAGGAAAGCATGGTTAAATCCATTAAAACTGAAGGTCACTTGGAATGTTTTCACGGAAAAAAAAGTACAAAAAGACCAAAACAATTAAACAGCACTTACTTCTACAGAGCCGATCTTTTTGGAGCGTGGAAGAGGAGACTTCCTGTGAATGTAGATGGGGTCAGACACCATGGGTCGGAACATGACGAGGGCTCGGTCTGGCTCGTCCCGCTTTAAATTACTCGACTCCTCGTCACTGTC
Source organism: Clarias magur (assembly GCA_013621035.1). NCBI lineage: Eukaryota > Metazoa > Chordata > Actinopteri > Siluriformes > Clariidae > Clarias > Clarias magur. The sequence goes on along the minus strand of QNUK01000741.1, from coordinate 265,886 downwards.
ATTCTGCAGTTTCTTCTTGGAGCCTTCGTTCTGAGACCAAAGTGTCATGAGGTTATGGGTGCAAAATTTAGCCACTTCATCGGTTGTCTTTGTCCGAGGTTGAATACAGAATTAATAATATTTTTTTATATTATCATAAATAATTATAAATATTATAATTATTAAATATCATAAATATTATTATATTATAATTTGTTTTTTTTTTATACTTTTTTTTTTTTTTACATATATGGAAATGCTTTTTTTTTTTTACTTGATTCACTGCATTTTTTTGGTTGTGATTGAATTTTTTTTTTTTTTTGTGGATTTTCCCCTGATTTTTCTCCCTAATTTAGGCGTGTCCAATTCCTCCCCGTCACTAAAAAATTCAAATTCAAATTTTATTTGTCACATACACAGTCATACACAGTACGATATGCAGTGAAATGCTTATACGACCGCTCCGTGACCTTAAATAATTTTTACAAAAGGAACCTATAAAACAGATTCCAACAAAGTTACAAAATATATATATATACATAAAATCTGAAGTATGAAAAAATGTGCTCTTGTCAGAAGTGGGATGTGATGTAATATATTGCGACTATAGTCTGTGAAAACTTGAGGTAGTTTTTTAATGAGATGAGGGGGGTGTGAAAAGAAGTCCTTGAAGTGTGCAAAATGTGCATATGTGCATATATGTGCAATGTGCATTGACATAATTGTCCGTTCTGTTGTGTGCAAGAAAATGCAAAGGTGTTTAGTCCAGTGTGTTGGTTTGATTGAGAGACCGTATCGCCTGCGGGAAGAAGCTCCTTCTCAGTCTCTCTGTATTGGCCTTGAGGGAGCGGAAGCGCTTCCCAGACCGCAGCAGAGAGAACAGTCCATTGCTGGGGTGGCTGAGGTCCTTCATGATCTTCCTGGCCTTGGTCCAGCACCGCTTGCTGTAGACAGAGTGCAGGTCAGGGAGCTCAGTTCGGATGATGCGCTCAGCTGATCGCACCACCCTCTGTAAGGCTCGTCTGTCCTGCATGGTGCTGTTCCCGAACCAGGATGCGATGTTTCCCGTCAGGATGCTCTCTATGGTGCAGGAGTAAAAGTTCCTGAGCACCTTGGAGGGCAGTCTGAAGTCTCTCAGGCGTCTGAGGTGGTAGAGACGCTGTCGGGCCTTTTTCACCACGGTGTTGATGTGACAGGACCATGATAGGTCCTGCGTGATGTGAACACCGAGGTACTTGAAGCAGTCCACTCTCTCCACTGGGCTCTCGTTGATGACGGGGGTCTGGTAGTTCCTCTCCTGCTTAGTGCTGAAGTCCACTATCAGCTCCTTTGTTTTACTGACATTTAGAAGAAGGTTGTTCCTCTGGCACCAGTTCTCCAGATTTCCAATCTCCTTCAAGTAGGCCGTCTCGTCGTTGTCAGAGATCAGGCCCACCACGACGGTGTCGTCAGCAAACTTGATGATGGTGGTGGAGCTGGTAGTGGCCGCACAGTCATGTGTGTACAGAGAGTACAGCAGGGGGCTCAGAACACAGCCCTGTGGGGCTCCAGTGCTGAGAGTGAGAGAGGCTGAGACGTGTCCACCCATCCTTACAGCCTGTGGTCTCCCAGTTAGGAAATTAGAGATCCACTGACATAGAGATGAGCTGAGTCCCAGATGCTCCAGTTTGGTGGTGAGTGTGGAGGGAATTATGGTGTTAAATGCTGAGCTGTAGTCGATGAAAAGCATTTTAACATAATTCCCCCTTCTAGTGTCTAGGTGAGTGAGTGTTGTGTGGAGGAGATGAGAGATGGCATCATCTGTGGAGCGGTTCGGGCGGTATGCAAACTGTAGTGGGTCCAGAGTGTCGGGTAGTGAAGAGATGATGAAGTCTCTGACCAGCCGTTCAAAGCATTTCATCACCACTGAGGTGAGGGCTACAGGTCGATAGTCATTGAGGGAAGCAGGATGTGGTTTCTTCGGAACAGGAACAATGATGGACTCTTTGAAGCATGTGGGGATCACCGACTGAGATAAGGAGAGGTTGAATATCTCTGTGAACACAGGTGCAAGCTGGTCTGCGCAGGCTCTGAGGACTCTACCTGAGATGCCGTCTGGTCCTGCTGCTTTCCTGATGTTCACTCTCCTGAAGGCTCTCCTCACGTCATGCTCGGAGATGATGAACGCGTTTCCGGTGCTGGCAGTGACTTCCTCTCTGCAGCCGTTAGCGCCGCTAGCATTAGCAACGCTAGCGTCTTTAGCTGCAGCCTCGAAGCGAGCATAAAAGGTGTTCAGCTCGTCTGCCAGAGTCATGTCCGCGTTCGTCATACCGGATGTTGGTGCTTTATAATCCGTTATTGTCCTTAGTCCCTGCCACAGGCTCCTAGAGTCACTCTGTTGGAGTTGTGACTCTAGTTTCCTTCCGTAGCGCTGCTTCGCCTCTTTAACCGCCTTCCGGACGTTATAGGACGCAGCCTTGTACTGGTTCATGTCCCCCGATGCAAGTCCCGCGTTGTAGGCAGCGGCGCGAGATCTCAGAGCGTCGCGGATGGTTTTATCCACCCACGGCTTCTGATTGGGAAACGTTCTGATGGTCGTTTTCTGCACGGTATCATCCGCTAGTTTCCCGACGAATCCCACGACCGCTTCCGTAAACATGCTGACGTCATCGGAGCTGTTCCGGAACATGTCCCAGTCTGCGTCATCGAGTGCGTCCTGAAGCGCGGCCACCGATTGGTCCGTCCAGCGCGCGACCTCCCTCTGAACCGGAAGTTCCTGTTTAAGCCTTTGTTTATATTTTGGCATGAGGAAGATGGCGGCATGGTCGGATTTCCCAAACGGTGGACGAGATTGTGCCTTGTAGCCGTCCTTGACTGTTGTATAACAATGGTCCAGTGTCCTTTCACCCCTGGTTGGGCATGTGATGTGCTGATGAAAGTTCGGCGCTGCGCGTTTGAGGTTGGCACTGTTAAAGTCCCCCGCCACAATGAGCGCAGCGTCCCGGTGCTGTGTCTGGTGCTGTGTGAGTGCCTCATGCAGCTCGCATAAGGCAGTGTCCGTGTCCGCTTGTGGCGGAATATAAACGGCGCTGATTATGACCGATGTAAACTCCCGAGGAAGATAAAAAGGACGACACTTGATGGTCAATAGTTCCAGGTTGGGTGTGCAGGAGCGTGCGAGAGGAACAACGCTCGCGCTGTTGCACCAGCCGCTGTTCACCATTAAACACACGCCGCCTCCCCTTGTCTTCCCCGAGTCCCTTGTCCTGTCCATGCGGTGAACCGAGAAGAACTCGGCCGGCTGGATGGCGTGGTCCGGCACCGCTGGGTTCAGCCATGTCTCGGTGAAGCAGAGAAGATTGCAGTCCCGAATGTCTCTCTGGAACTTTATCCTGGCCCTGAGGTCATCGAGTTTGTTCTCCAGTGACTGGACGTTGGCGAGCAAGATACTAGGCAGAGGAGTGCGGTGTGCACGGGCTCTCAGCCTGTTCCTGACGCCGGCTCGTTTTCCTCGGGGCCGCCGCTTCGCGTCGCGTCCTTTGTTTTCCCTCAGGATCTCACTCGGCCAGCTCGGATCCGGAGTCAAAAACGTCGAATTGTGAGTACATTGTAGACCAATAGAAATAAGAGCATCTCTATCGTACCTAATGCACTCAATTGTGATGAATTGGCCGGATTAAAGTTACTAGAAATTAAATAAAAAGACGAAAACAAAGTAAAGTCGGTCGGAGCAGTCGTGACGGCAGCCGACCTCACCGGCGCCATCTTGGTAATCAATCAATCAATCAATCAATCACTAGGGGGCTCCCACATTGAGGCTTCGTTCTGAGACCAAAGTGTCATGAGGTTATGGGTGCAAAATTTAGCCACTTCATCTGTTGTCTTTGTCCGAGGTTGAATACAGAATTAATAATATTTTTTTATATTATCATAAATATAATTATAAATATTATTTAATTATATTATATTATATTTATTATACTTTTTTTTTTTTTTACATATATGGAATTGCTTTTTTTTTTTTTTACTTGATTCACTGATTGAAATTTTTTTTTTTGTGTGGATTTTTCCCTGATTTTTCTCCCAAATTTAGGCGTGTCCAATTCCTCCAACCGCATCTTTTCGATGGGGCAGCGTAACACACTCGGAGGACAGCGCTATCCGCTATCCCGTCACTAGGGGGCGCTCCCACATTGAGGCTACTACTACCACTCAGCCGGGAGGGCCGAAGACTATCACGTGCTTCCTCCGAACCGCATCTTTTCGATGGGGGCAGCGTAACACACTCTGAGGACAGCGCTATCCGCTATCCTCAGCGCTATCCGCTCCCTCCGTTGCGCGAGCTCACAGACGCCTCTGACTGGCTGTAGAGCCGTGATTAATGTGGGAGCTCTATGTACCTCTCATCCCTCCCCTCTGAAAGAGCTCGGCCAATCAGCTCTCTCTAGACCTCTGCGAGAGGTTACAGCACCACCCGGGATTCGAACTAGCGATCTCCGGATGATAGGGCGAGCGCTTTAACCACTGCGCCACTCGGAGGCCTGGTTGTGATTGAAATTTGATGTGATGATAAAATTAACTGCACACTGAGACCCCTAAAATGTCTGAAAATTCTCATTTTAGGTCCTTTCCAGCTACCCTCCTAAACCCAGAGCTGAAAAGTTATAACAGCTCAATTTAATTACTGCATTATTTGCAGAGACAGCCAGACAGAAAACATCTAGTCTAACCTCTCTGGATGCTGGTCTGTAGCCAAATCCTGATGGCAGGTTTTTATCCTCCTCGCATCCTTTCGCTCCGGGACTGAAATGCAGCTCCACATGAAAACGCTCCTCTGAAGATGGATCCTGCAGTCAATATGTAAAATGCAACATCACCAAAAATCAGGATGCTCCACATTGGCCTTAATGAGAGCAGGCAGACTTTGACGTTACCTTATTGGGATCCTCATACAGCATGATCACAATCTGGGTCATGTAGTTCAGCTCACTGACCACCTTCAGATAATCCATTGCTCTTTTCCACTGCTCATCTTTAGTCTCCTGAAAAACAAAAAACAAAAAAACATTTCACCACAAGCAGCTCACATGAAAATTAAAATGAAAGAGCAAAGCTAATAATATGATACTGTACATGTGTTGCTCGAATGACAATTTTAGGTCCAAAAGATAACTTCCAAGGTTATCACATGGCTGAATCCCAAACAGTATTAGATGGAAAGCTAGTGCAATATATAGTGCGGAGAATCGCTTGTTCCACACCCCAAGTAGTGTCCTTGATCAGGGGTTAGAGATGGATTTGGGATTCAGCCTTGTGTTAGAAGTTAGATAGTTTTGTAGCTTGAGAACAGAACAATATGGACAGTTTAGAGATAACTTAGAACGACTTAGAAGGAGACAAAGTGTTGTTTAAGATGACGTAGGATAACCAGATTTAAATATGGGTTTTGGCAGGCAGCTGCTCTCCCCTCTCTCCAATACTGAGGACCGTCCCGACTAGGGTTGGGTATCGTTTGGCGTTTTTTCGATACCGGTGCCAAATCGATACTTTTAAACCGGTACCGGTGCCAAAACGGTGCCTGAACCGATACTTTGCAAAAGCCACAAAATGATGGTGGATGACTCAAGAATACATTTTTATTGAACAAAAAATTTAATGCTTAAAATTTCACAATATATTAAAGGTTTAAGTACTAGCTGGAAAGCCATAATTAAAAACAGAATCCATGTTACATTAGTATTTTACAAATCGTTTGACCATTTGTTAGCATGAATGCAAGATTTGCATTTTGTAATTAACATTACATTAACCTGCGGAAAGGCTGCTGTCGTCATCATAATCAGTGAACTCCTTTTTGCTACGGTTGGTATGACTGGGGCTGGAGTCATCCACACCAATAATGCCAGATGTTGTCCGCAAGCTGTCAAACACGGCGCGTCCCTCTGCTTTTAAGTTTATTCCGTGTGCCCTCAAATGTTTCATTAGATTTGACGTGATTTACACGCGAGATTTCCCCCTTTACACGCAACTGCTGTAAAGATTTACTGCGCGTCGCGGTCTCGGGATCCTTTCTTGTGAAATATAGCCACACTTTTGACCGTTTAGTTTTAGGCATTTTAACGAAAGTTAATTTAGCAAGTTAAGACAGCGTTAGATCACCTGCTGCCGTCAGAGCGAGTGTAACGTTAGTTGCTGCATTCACGTGCATGTCGGATGGTCTCATTTCCCGATGATTTGTGCTTTTAATTTTGTTTATCTAATCTAATAAAATTTTTATCTACAAAAATAAAATGGACAGTAGCATTACTGCAACAATGTTTTGGATTTGTATTATCAAAGCTTTCCGAAGTCCTCAAGAGTTTTCTAATTAAGGAAATAATTTATTTCTCAGATCATTTCTGACACCCCAAGAATGCAGTATTTTACTATTTAAAATTTCACTAGCGATCAAGTATGTTGACGAATCTAATGCTTATTACAACTGTCATCATCGTAGCCCCAGAGAACAAATATATTAATTGACAGTTCAGGCATTTAAGTGGCACTGAAATGAGGCACCGAAATTCGCGTTCTGTTTCAGTCCGGTACATACCGGTTATTTAGGTACCGGTGCCGTATTAGCACCGGTTTTTCGGTACCCAACCCTATTCTTACCCATGCTGTCAACCGACAGTTAGTCGGAACCAACTGTATGTTTGTATGATATGGCTTACATCACAGAGAGCTCCGTAGCGCAGAATGGAGAGGAGAGAGTGCACATGACTCTCACTGGTGAAGTAGAGCCTGGTGCGAACATGACGCTCTGGAGACATGACTCCTCTGGAATAACTGTGAACAAACCACAGGGACTCAGAGGCACTCTAGCTTTGTCAAAAAAGAAAAAGAAAAAAACACATATTCATGAGGTTGCACAATTTTTTCTCAGTCACATTTAGCTTTGATTACAGCACACAATTTGGTGGCCACTTCATGTGCGAAACTTTCACACCTTGAGCCCTGGAATGTGCCTGTGTCACATGCCACATAACATTGCTAAGCCTAGATCTGACCACCTGAAGAAACCACTGATCAGTGGCTTGTACGATGGGCCCTAGGCATGATGGGTGCATGGTTTCGAAGTCCAATCTTTAAGCTCCCTAGCAAATTAAAGCCTGTGATCTTGTGTGTATGGAAATGTTCTTACTTTCACTAGCGAACTTAACTCTGGATCTTACTGGTGATTTTTTACCATGCACCTTCATCAAGTGTTTAAATGATCTCTATTCATGATTTTTTTTTTCAACCAGATTTCTTCTACAAAGTTGACGATTAATAAGGTGCTGTTCCAGTTCCAGTCATTTAAAATATTCTTAGTTATCTTTGCTTAATGTAGTACAATAATTTGACCCTTCTGAAATGGGGACTTGGTTTTTGGCCAGGCAGTGTACATGTTCTAATGACTGTTTACATTTACATTACAGCATTTGGCAGACATCCTTATCCAGAGGGACTTACATTTTTATCTCATCATACATCTGAGCAGTTGAGCGTTAAAGGCCTTACTTAAGGGCCCAACAGGGGCAACTTGATGGTTGTGGGGTTTGAACATGGGATCTTTTGAACCATAGTCCAATGCCTTAACCACTAAGACCCTCTCGTGACTAATTGAGTTTATTTGTATTTTTGTGTCTGGCTATGTTTTGTTTCTGCTATGTCTCTGCTGGTGGAGGGACGGGGGTGTATCTTCCCTTGTTGTAGCAGGTCCCACCCTCTTCAGTGTGGATGCAATCTACTGGTTGCTGCCCTGCCTGTCCTTTGTTGATCCCGCCTCCGTCCAGATGATTGGGTGTCCAGGAGACCCAGAGGCCTACTTAAGGCCTTCAGACTGTGTCTTTGCTTACTGTTTTTCCAATGACTTTTTGTAAAATTATATTGTGCATGACCTTCTGCTACGTTTCGGACTTCGTTTTTGTGTATGCCCTTCTTTGGTTCTGGTTGTAAATACGTTTTGTATATATTTGTATATGGTTTTGTAATTAGTGGCTTAGTAGGGAGTCAATGCCATTTTGTTTACACCTTATTTTCTCTTGGTTTGTGGTTAGCAAGGGAGTAAGGGAAGAATTTTGTATTTCTTTTTCTTTAGTTTTGGTGCAGGTTAGTTGCTTCACTTTGGTACTAGGTAGAGGGCATTTTGTTTATTGTTTTAGCCTTGTTGGCTTCTGAAGCTCACAGCCAACTTTTGGGGATTTGCTTATTCACCTTTTTGTAAATAAACACTAAGCAAACGCACTTTTGGTCTCATCCCCCTTTTTTTTTTCATTTCTTTTTCATTCCTGTTACGGCCCGACCTAGACCGGGGCGTAACACTAACATATTCAATATTATCTACAAGTGAACTGTGTAATGTCTTTGTTATTGCAGTTTTGAATCAGAGAAAGTACGCCAATAATACCTTTGTAAAACGTTTAAAAAGAAATGAAGAGTACACTCTGCCTGTAGCTTACACTGGGTGAAGTTTGTTGACTGTGTCATCATCCTGCGTTCTCTGGAGGTCTGAGCGGATTTTGCGAATCAGTGGTGTGCAATAGCCTTTGGCAATATCCAGCTTCTCAGCTTGAGAAATACCGTATTCCTGGCAAAGACCGTTAAAGAAATATTTATAGTTATGCTGCAGGACTACCTGAGGTTATATAGCTATGAACCTAGTCTGCACAAAAATGATTAAATCCAAAAATGCATCTTTATTATTCACTTTGGTGCTGTAGTACGGATAGTGAGAAATAAACCTAGGTAAAATGTTGACAAAAAAAATGTTGTTACATGTACAGTCATCATGTGATGTCAGAATTTCAAGATAGCAGAATTAAAATTCTTGTATAATAAAAATATAAAAATAGTATTTTTTTTTTTTTTGGATTTTTCCCCGATTTTCTCCCTAATTTAGTCGTGTCCAATTCCTCCCCGTCACTAGGGGGCGCTCCCACATTAAGGCTACTACTACCACTCGGCCGGGAGGGCCGAAGACTATCACGTGTTTCCTCCGAACCACGTGACGCCAGCCGACCGCATCTTTCCGAACTGCTCGCTCACACACCATTGGGGGCGGCGTAACACACTCGGAGGACAGCGCTATCCGCTCCCTCCGCTGCGCGTGAGCTCACAGACGCCCCTGACTGGCTGTAGAGCCGTGATTAATGTCGGAGCACTAAGTACCTCTCATCCCTCCCCTCTGAGAGAGCTCGGCCAATCAGCTCTCTCTAGACCTCCGGCTGCGAGAGGTTACAGCACCACCCGGGATTCGAACTAGCGATCTCCGGATGATAGGGCGAGCGCTTTAACCACTGCGCCACTCGGAGGCTCATAAAAATAGTATTTAAAAAAAAAAAAAAAAAAACCCGCCATGCAAGTTTTTTACTCCTTCAGTGCACAGATATCATCTTGCATTGTCCAAAATAACCAAGCAAGACATGTTCACCTGTGGAATGACAATATCAGCCAGAGCTTTAGAGAGCCTGTAGATCTCCATGGTGTTGTCGAGCTTAAGTGAGCTGTTGTGCTGTACGTCGTATTTGATACAGTCGTAGATGTCTGGGATCTTACTGATGTTGTAGCGCCCGTTTTTCATCTTGAAATCCTTCTCCAGTTTGGACCAGCGGCGTAGCATCAGCTCCAGGGTCTCGCTGTGGTAGAGCTGGATGTCTGAGTGAGAGAGACAGCGGTGTAGCACAAGCTGGATGAGAACGGAAAGCTTTCTTTTCCCTTTTAGGTTTGACTTTCTTTATACAGTACCTGCTGATTTAGGATCTTCCATCCTCTGTCTGATCTGCAGTGTTAGGTTTTGGATGAGGGAATAAACTTTATCGCACGTCTTTACCGGGTTCTTGATCATCTGCATTGACTTCACTAGTGATGTACTTGTCGTCGGAGCCAGCTATTGACAGAAGAACAACACAAAAATTAGGCTTGGGAATTAATCGTGTTAACTCTCTCAATGTGTACTGTATGTTACATTTTCAGTTGATTAATTTGTATAACTGCACGATTAAAATGAAACGTTCAAACCCAGACACAACCAATAGCGCTTGGGAACATGTTAGGAATTTTAATCCAATTTTAATAATTTCCTTCCTGGTTAGCTATACGGCCAGTTCCGGCCGGCCATACTTCTAACTCTGGTGAAAGAAAAAAATTAAGATTAACTGACATTAAATTTTTAAAAAATTATAGATTAATCACAAACATAAATCATTCAATAAAAAAAGATTTCAGAAAAGCTTTCCGTTTTAAAAAGTAACAGCATGGTTGAAAATTCAGAGAACTGCATTTAAATCATTTCACTCAACTACTGTATATTACAGAGAGTAAAGAAAAGCCAAATGTCAATTTCAATGCTGTGCTGCAGTTACACCAGTGAAAAGCACTGAAAAACTGAAAAAAAAAAGACTTATTGATTTACAAAACAAAACAGAACAAAAAAGCTTTCGGCTAAATAAAAGTCCCGGGCAAGGATGTCCTTGTAGCATAAAAAAAAAGCACTGTACTGTTTTATAAAATAAAATAAAAAACACTTCAAGCTTTGAATGTCTTGCTTTGTGAAAAATGCCATCTTCTCTCTTCTCTGTCTAAAACTCGTCCTGTTATTTGAAACTGTTCCAAACCTTTTCAAAGTCTTCCTGAGTGAAGTCTCTGTCCTTCTGCAGGATCTCATGGAGACGAGCTTTAACCCGCTGCTGACAGCTGCTTAAAGAGTCGCTGTCGCTGTCTAGTAGCCCATTCATGTTGGCACTTTTCACCATCTGCACCAGGATAGGGGTCAGCTCACCTTCCAGTGCCAAGAGACCCTGTAGACACAAAAACATTTTAAGCATGAGAATGACATAAAAATACCTGTAATATTATATGGAATTAATTAATATGTTGGGGTGAGGAAAAGTAGATCATGGAACACACCCTAACAAATTACAATAGCTAGCACTGGCTAACAACAATTCATAACGAAGCTGCCAATCTACAAGTGTAAGCCGAATTAATTATTTTGATTGTTTATTGCAAAAAAGTTTGTTGCAATAAATGTGTTTTTTTTTTCAGCACTCCTCTGTGTCCAAACATGCAAAGCATGTAAAGCTAGCGGGTGAGAAAGAAAGTATTAAAGCAACTCAACAAGATACAGGAGGGGAACAGACACATTCTACACAAGTTAGTAAACTGCACCTTGGCGAAAGCGGCTGCGGTCATCTGAACCCTGCCCTCGTCAGAAGCGTAGATCTTCAGGTCATGTCGATATGTACTGTGCAGACGCAACAGACCACAGCCAGGGAAACCTGCATAGTCACCTGAAAGCAATGTAGCCCAGGTTTTATTCTAGGTTTTAGTCAAGACAAACTTTTACAGCCACACACCTAGTCACAAGATTGACAGAAAAATTATCTACTGTAGCTCTGAAAAATCTATGATTCTCTGTAGATAAAACCTGGGTAATCACAGTAACTGGGGAACTAACATTTAACCAAAAAATAAAAAGAACGCAAAAAACTCTGTATCTTAATAAAAAAAGCAATGATTCAGCAGAGTTACTGTTCAATCAACTGTTTGAAGCAACTTGATTATTTTATTAGTTTATTTTACAACAGACTACTTACAAAAACTTTGGAAAAGCTCTTTTATCTTAATTACATTAATAGCATTATTAATTATGCTTTTTCTGGATCTACCTCATGGCCAAAATAAAGAGGTTAAATAGTACTGGACGTCTTAGGAAAGTAATAGAATGTGTGTTTTTTCTGTGGCTGCACCTTGTCCTCCAGGGTACATGCACCTGAATGCTCGACCCAGTTCCTCTGCCTGTACCCTGCCAGCTGGAGTCAACTCTCCACCCCATTTCAGCACCAACAGTAAGGACGGGTCATCCCTCCGCACATCTGAAACACGCATCAAGTGGAGAGTTTGTGAGAAATGCTAACATAACATCCATATGACACACTCAAAATATTTTGCACTGTACATACAATTAAAGGCATAAAAGTCTTACCTTCTTCTTCACTTGATGTTTTTGGGCAGCCATGTGGAAGATATGTTAATTGGACCTTTCGATTAATTCCTGAAAAATGGCCATACCTGAAAAAGACAAGGAGATATCATGTTAGTGGGAAATAAAATAAAATAAAACAAACAGTAAATGTGTGGTCCAGCATTATGGATTTGATATCTGGACTCGTAGTGGTAAACAAAAAGCCTCAGAGCCAGGACAAATTTAAAATCAGTGAAATAATCTGCATCTGACAGAGATTACCGACGCCACCAAGAGGATGACAGCCTAATTATCGAGCTCCTCGACGGTTTTGTAAAATAACCCCAGTAAATTTGATTTTGTGACAACTTGTGAGTTTTTAATGCAACAATGGAGAAAGGGGTTACTACTAGAAGTAGGACAACAACGAATGTTGTAGAAAACGAACCTGAAGATGGGCAAAGTAGCACAAACAATTCTCCGACATTAGCTCCACGTGACGAAGCTTTTCCTGAGGTTAGTCTACGGTGCATTCTTAAAGAACTTCGAGAATTCAGAAACGACAATAAGGTTCAGCTTTCTGACATTAAACAAGAACTGAAAAGAACAAATGACAGACTGGAGGAAGCAGAGGAAAGAATTGAAGAGACTGAAACCGCGTTACAAATGGCATCGACGCTAATTAAGCGGCTAACACAACGCCAAGCTAATCTGGAAGCAAGATTATTAGATCAGGAGGGACGTGCTCGTAGAGACAATTTAAGGATTTATGGTATACCCGAGGAAAAAGAGGGTACAGATATGATTGGCTTTCTTGAAAACATGCTAAAAAGCGCTTTAGACTTTTCTCGGGACCGTGATCTTGGGATTGAGCGAGCACACCGTGCATTACTACCAAAACCAAACAATCCGCGTGCAAAGCCACGATCAATAGTGGTAAAATTCGGCAGTTATCGGGTAAAGGAAGAAGTGCTCCGAAGAGCTTGGCAGAAGAAAGAGGTGTTCTGCGACGATGCTCGTTTCTTTGTTGACCACGACTTCCCCCCCTGAAGTGTTTAAAAAGCGAGGGGAGTACGCCGAAGCCAAGAAAGTGTTAAAGGAGAAACGAATAAAGTTCCAGACCCCATACCCGGCACGAATGCGAGTATTTTACGATGACGGCACTCGGCTCTACCAGGACGCGGCGGAGGCAACGAGGGACATGGTTTCACGAGGATTCGCTGTTTCCGTGGTGAAATCACCCACTACAGAACAAGAAGAAATCGCGCAACTGTCTACCTGGCAGGTGGTGAGGAGGCGACGGGACCGGGGCGGAGATCAGGACTCCGGGGAGACGGACAGCTGCACACAACCTAGGAAAACTCCCCGCTCTCAATACAAAGAAAAACTCCAGAAGTTTAGGAAATGATCGTATAAGAAGGCTTTACGCTTGTCTCAGGAAGGCAGATAAGTTCCGAAGGTTTTTCTTTTCTTTTTTTTTTAGCAATACTTCTATATTTTCACTGCTATGGATGCTTATTTAGTTGTGTAAAACCTACGATTTAATTTTGTAAATAATCAAAAAGGTCGAGTCTTGTTAATTTGCGAATCATCCGAGATTTATTTTTGTTGAGTTATTTATCATTTTATTTGGACTGTTTGGTCATCTTCTAGGGCCCCACTCTCTGTACGATGTGGGACTTTCCCTTACGGAGGCGTTTTCTACACCAAGCCCCACAAGGCTCTTTCGAAACGAGCCTCTACACCGGAAACAACTGTTCTCGTTTGTTACGGTGGTGTTTTTTGTTTACGGTGTTTTGTGGTATTGTTGTTCAATGATTGCGTTTTGGGAGAGGCGCTGTTAAGCTATATTTGGTTGAGGAGTGACAATGAGAGGAGTTAAACTTATTAACACACAACGAATATTATGAATAAGAACACCCTTAAAGTTACCACATTTAATGTTAATGGGATATTGAACCCTGCTAAAAGAAGTCAAATACTGTTAAAAATGAAAAGGGAAAATGCAGGGATTGTGTACCTACAAGAGACGCATCTCACATCAGTAGAACATGAAAAGTTAAAGAGAATGGGATTCTCCAAGGTTTATTATTCATCTTATAAGACAGGCCGTAGAAGGGGGGTAACAATTTTAATATCACAAAAAATACCATTTGAACATCTCTCAGAAATTTCAGACATCTCTCAGAAATTTCAGACAAAGAAGGGCGATATATAATAGTTACAGGTAAAATAGATGACACCATCATATCAGTTTGTAATATTTATGCCCCCCCAGGAAGTGATTTTGCTTTCTATAGGAAAATGTTTGATTTGATGATAGAAGCCAAGGGAATTGTCATTTGTGTTGGTGACTGGAACATTCGCTTTAACCCTAAATTAGATGCATCAAAAAACTCAAAGTTCACACCATTACATAGGAAAATTAACATCCTAATGACAGAGTTGGGCATTCTGGATCTTTGGAGAGATCTTTATCCAACTGGCCGTGATTATACCTTTTACTCAAATCCTCATGATGCTTACTCAAGGATAGACTATTTTTTTGTTTTAAAGAGAGATCGACAAAGAATACAAAGCTGCGATATTGGACCCATTTCTCTATCCGATCATGCACCCCTGTCTTGCACTATACATATCAGAGATAACCCAGGAAGAACACTTTGGAGGCTAAACACAAGTATTCTAAATAATCATCAATTCCAGACTCAAATTAGGGAAGATATAAAATTATTTCTAAAAGACAATGATAATGGAGAAGTTAACTCGGCTATAATATGGGACACCTTAAAAGCAGTTATTAGGGGGTAGAATTATATCTTATTGTGCCCATGAAAAGAGGCTAAAACAATTAAAGCTAACAAATCTCAATAAAGAGTTAAAAGAGCTTGAAGCTCAACACAAAAAGGAACAAAAATCTGACCTAATTATTAAAATAAAGAAAATTAGAAACGAGATAAATTTAATATATACGCAAGAAATTGAAAGAAAGCTTAAATTTATAAAACAAAAATATTATGAATCAGGTTCTAAATCAGCTAAGCTTTTAGCAAGGAGACTGCAAAAACAACAGACCGAGAGGACAATATATAAAATAAGGGATTTAAACTCTAAAACTATACAATACAAACAAAGTGAAATACAAAAAATATTTAAGAATTGCTACAAATTATTGTACACGCAGCCACACTTAAAGGATGGTCAACAAATAGAACAATTCCTTAACTCTCTTAACCTACCAGTTGCAACTGAGGAACAAAATCAGACATTAATAGCAGAGATAACTGAAGCAGAGCTAAATAATGCCATCTCCAACCTCAAGGCAAATAAGTCTCCTGGTCCTGACGGCTTTCCGTCAGAATGGTATAAGGCTTTCCGATGTGAATTACTACCAACTCTACTTCAAGCCTGCAACACAACCTTAATGGAGGGTGAAATACCTCCATCATGGAGTGAAGCAGTGATCTTGGTTATCCCAAAAGAGGGAAAAGACAAACTTGAATGCAGTTCATACAGACCAATTTCAATCCTAAATGTTGATTATAAATTATTTACCACTATTCTTGCTAAAAGATTAGAAAAGATTCTCCCCCAACTAATACATAATGATCAGACTGGGTTTATTTCTCAAAGACAAACTCATGATAATATTAGGCGATCCCTACATATAGTAAGTCATATTCATCAGGAAAAACTCGAAACTATTTTAATTAGTTTAGACGCTGAAAAAGCTTTCGATTCTGTAAGTTGGCCCTTTCTATATAAAGTTCTTGGAAAATTTGGCTTACACAAAATTTTTGTTAAAGGTATCCGTACACTATATAGTAAACCATCTGCCCGTATAAAAATAAATGGGTATCTCTCAGATACTATTATATTGGAACGTGGCTCAAGACAGGGTTGTCCGATCTCACCTTTGCTGTTTGCACTCTACATAGAACCTTTAGCGCAGTGGATAAGGCAGACCGAAATTATTAAAGGTATATGTATTAATGGAGATGATCATAAATTGGCATTATATGCAGATGATATTTTGATTTTTCTAAGTACCCCCACTAACTCACTACCTGAATTAATGAACCTTCTAGAGAAATTTGGCAATTATGCAGGATATAAAGTGAACATACAAAAAACACAGATTTTGACTTTCAACTATACACCACCAATAAATATTAGAGATAAATTTAATCTCAACTGGGATCAGAATTCACTAAAATACTTAGGAATAAACTTAACAAAAGAATTTTTAACATTAATAGAGGCAAATTTTGACCCATTGTTAACAACCATAAAAAATGACTTAGACAGATGGAATGCCATTTCTTTTATTGGCCTTAGTCAAAGGATTGACTCAATAAGGATGACCATCCTTCCACGGTATCTCTATCTATTCCAAGCACTTCCAGTAGAAATTCCCATAAAACATTGGACAGAATTAAATAAGGCTATATCCAGATTTATTTGGCAAGGAAAAAAACTTAGGATCAAGTTAAAAACATTACAGCTCCCAAAGGAGTAAGGTGGTTTAGCATTACCCCATTTTATGGATTATTTTTATGCAGCCCAAATTAAATACCTAATTAATATATGTAACCCAATATATCAAGCTAGGTGGAAAGATATTGAACTTTCACAAGTGAAGGACCCCCCAATACAGGCATTATTGGTTCATAAAAACTTGGGAGGATTTCTAGAAAAGGTGCAGAATTCATGGATTAAAGCAACATTAAGTTTTTGGAACAAAATAAAGGAAGAATATAAACTGAATAGTAAACTACAAATAATTCAGTGGTGCGCGTATGACCCTGAATTTAAGCCTAATAAGATGGATTCCAGATTCAAATCCTGGATTTCAAAAGGAATAACAACATTCTACTCTCTAACAGAAAAGGGAAAATTGAAAGATTTTGAAAGTTTGAAGAAAGAATACAATCTAGATAAATCTGATTTCTATAGATACCTCCAGCTGCGCAATCATTTTGAAAAAAATATCAGAAATAAAACTGACCTTGATGACCCAATTATGAAACTATTCAAAGATGCATACCAAGGTAACTTAAATAAAGGTATTATTTCTAAATTATGTAAAGGATTAAGGGAATATAAACCTCACTCTACAGAATATATTTTTAAAAAATGGGAAAAAGAAGGTAATTTTTCAATATCAATTGAAGACTGGCGGGGTGTATGTGAATTCTCATCAAAATGCACTAATTTGTATATGTGGCGGGAGTTCTCATGGAAGTGCCTTATCAGATTTTTTATTACACCAAAACAGAAAGCATATATTGAGGGAGGGGACACTAAATGCTGGAGACAGTGTGGGTTTCAGGAAGCCAGTCACTGGCACATATTCTGGGATTGCCCAGTGATAAAGCCTTTTTGGGAGGATATTCAGAAAGCAATGGAAAGCATATTTAGCATCACACTCCCGTTACATTTTCCTACATTTTTTCTAGGAATTACTGGCCTCCAGACAAGATCTGAGAAACACTTATTTGATATATTGGTAACTGCAGGTAAAAAAGCTCTTACAAGACGTTGGTTGCTTCCTGAACCCCCTACATTGCAAGAGTGGTTTGATATTATATTTGATATTTATGTTATGGAAAAAATTACATTTTCCCTCCGCCTTCATATGGACATATTCAGAAATATTTGGTCCAAGTGGATCGAATATGTTGAGCCACTGCGCCCAGATTTGGTAGAAGCATAAATGCCCCTTGCTTAAATTTGCAATGTGTGTATCTCTCAAACTGATACCCGGTAAGCTTCCTCTCATTCTCCACTCTCAAAGATTCAATATGATTTATTAGGGAATTTTCATTTTAAGTTAAGTTTTGGCCTCCCCAAATTGTAACAATGACTTTTGTTATTAATAGTACCATGTTTATCTTCTTATTATTATTATTCATTTTATTTACTTATTCATTTACTTGCTTTATTTTATTCATTGTTTGTTTTTGTTTATTGTACTGTATTATGTAAAAAAGGAAAAAAGAACAGTGAGGAATGTAAGTACATTTCATTTGATGTAAACATATGGATAACACTGTTGTATCAAAAAATAAATGTCAAAAAAAAAGAAATAATCTGCATCTGTTTTTAGCTACAAACAAGACAATTCCACAAAATATATATCACATGCTCATATACAGCCTGAAAATATCTAAATAAACTGACAGACTTTTATGAGAGTGAACAGATTTTCTACAAACTGTAAATTTTAAAGACAGCATAAAGATAGAATCACACTTGCTCCATGAAAGAGAATATTTCACAATAAATTATTTGGGATAAATTGTCGCTATAGATGTGATTTGTCTGAGTCAGTTCTCTGCATACTGCTTAATATGCAAGTTAAAGTTTAGTCAATATAAGCATGTGTAGTATTTGTAGTGTATCAGTAAGGTTTGGTAGGAAGCATATGAATTAACCCTACATTTAGTCCCATGGCAACACTGACCTTAGGATGGAATTACACAGAGAAAGAACTGCAGTCATTTTGTTCAAGCAGTCAAGTCCAGAAAGTGAAGTAATCATTATGGAACCAAAGCAACCATTTGTAAGGGTTATCAGGCTCCAGAAAAGGATGTGTTTCAGGTTACATATCTGAAACCCAAGGCCAAGCACCAAATTTGGTCCCTGGCTGAAAGGAGCAATTAATTGTTATGAAGAACTCCACTTACATCTCAAGGACTGTTTTTAGCTGCTCAAGTTTGGCTTTGCTTTCTTCGATTTCTGTATCATTATTCTGCCCAAGTTCAACCAACAGCTGTCTGGCGGTGTCTAAAACTTCCTGTTGTGATGAAACAAAGTACTATTCACAAACTATATCAGACAACATAGATATCCATAAATCATGTTACCAGATAATAGAGCTTTTAATTTGAAATTACTTATTGAAAACGTCTTTACCTGAAGTTGCTTTGGCTTTTTTAGTTTCAGCTTCCCATTTTTGTACCCGTCGTATTTTTCAAAGAGGTCAAAAAATCTGAAAAACACAGCGATACACGTCAGGCAGGCTGCTCCACAGCAACAAAGGGGATTTTTAAAATTCTGACAGTGCATAGAATAAGCATTTTTGATGTGTATATTTGCTTTTAGGGTGGTGAAATGTTGTGGTTCCTCTATGATCCTGCAGATGGTGCACTAACCTTTTTACACACTGGCAGGCAGCACTGCATTTGAGGGTACATTTGAGGAACAATATGCAATTATCCAACTGTTATCTGGACAAGCGGATTCTGGGGGCCGGCACCTAATTGCATGTCTTTACACCTGATTAGTTCAGAAACCCATCGCACATCTGACCCTTAATAACCCTTATAATAACTTGGTGCTGCTAGGATATGATAACCATGACACTTGGATATGATACAGCATTTGTACTGACTGAAATCCCCTTTTTTAAGCCTAAATGTTTTCCCCCTAATTCCTGTCTTTATTTAGAGTTGTAACAAAATAATATATATATATGCATCAAATACAAATCAAACTGGCATCTAGTCATCATAATAATATTATGTCATCTTGTCCCTAATGTGGGACAAGATGTGAGAAGAGACTGGACCTCCAGTGCATCAGTAAATTTTATAGTTCTTGGTCAGTGCTCACTGAAAACAGAGCACAGTGAGATAAACACTGGGTACCTTTGATTTCGAACTTCCATTTTCATCTTCTGCTTGGGAGTTCTGTCTCCGTGTCGGATCACAGCGATGACACACCTCAGCTCCATCCTGTTAAACGTGACATACAGCAGTTATCTTAACTTGCAGTGTTTATAGAAGAGCATGATAAAACGTTCAACATTCAATTGCTTTTAGTACACTTAGCAAAAGTTACGTAATGAAACATTACGAGGTGGTTTATTACTTTCCAGCACATTCTGAAATGTTTCATTCCTCTAACAACATAATGATTTGAGGGTTAGGGCATTTTGTATTTAGTAAAAAACAACATTTTATGCGGCTTATTCGTTAAATATTAATGTTGAGGAACATCCTTGAAACAAGTTAGTTCTTGTTATCATTTACACTACGGGAGCTATAAATTGCTGTTGCCTCACGCTTTAATAAGGCAAACATGCAGCTTGTTATTGAGAAACAGTAAAACACAAAGTTCCTGTCCTTAGACTTTTTATGTACTTGCTTTATTTCTGACAGAATCAAAGAGCTGACACTGAAGCCTAATTCTAAAAATGCTAAAACAAATATCTTAAACAGAACTTGATCACATAACCATAAAAGGACACTTTAAACAGTATATAAATATTCACCACTAACTAACTAATACACCGGTTTCTTTGTAATATTATTAGGTTTTGGTTCTGTGGTGCATCCGCTATAGATGTCCCTGTGAATTAGATGTGAACTATAGAAACTATAACTATATATATGTTGATCTGATTTAAGGATACAATATTACCCTGGTATAATAGTTAGTAATAGGTTATACATAAAAAAACAAAAACACAAAAAATTAAATCATACATTGTCCCAGAGGTGGTGGGAACTATGGGAATGTCTTCTGCTTCCAATGGGATAGACCATGGGATCTGGAACTGAGGAGCCAGCTCTCGCATGACAATGTTCCTAAAGAAAAAAGAGAGAGAGAGACAGATATTACATTACAAATCCTGGTATTCATGTTAAATATTAATCTTGTCCAGAAATAATTGATGGTATATTTGAGGAACAATGTGCAATTATCCGATTGTTCTTTGGAGAAGCTGATTGAGGTCTGGGTGTCTATACTTAATAACCTACATTAATTGCAGCCAGAACTTGATTAAAATGGCACCTGGATATGAGGTATAACAATTGTACTGAATAAAATCCCTTACTTCTTTTAACCCCAAATGTTTTCCCCCCTAACTATTGTCTGCGATCATCACATGTCCTGATGATTTTAATTTCCTCACATAAGCTCTGCCTTAGCTCAAATACGCAAGTGATCCAAGAGGTGAAAAACAGCATGTACGGGACTCACGCAGAGCTAGACACCATTCACAGCTGAGGGTCAATTGTGTCCTAGTGTTCAGAAAATAAAAAATATTTTCGTAGGTGTACAAGGTCCAAATGTTAATGTGTTAGAAGGCAAAAGCTAATAACTCTGTATCAAACCCCTCCAGGGTCTAAGATTAGACAGCTTGAAAAAGACATTATTACTTAACGCCAGTACGCAGTGGTTGCCCTGAAAACAATTACAGTCCTATGGAGAGCTCTGTACGGAGAAAGAATGAAAGCAAAAGGTCTTTTCTTTACTGTTGTGCTTGATATACGAAGGGCGTCAAGTCAACACAGGGCATTACTCATGAAAGTCTATACAGTAACGTACTGACATTTACAGAAGACACCAAGCACAGTACGGTGATGAGACTCTTCTCTGCCGCAGTAAAACATCTGAATGGTACAAACGTTTTAAAAAAGCCCGTATGTCCGTATCTGTCTGTGGGAACCGTGCACATGATCATTCATGACCTCGACTGGGAATTATCGCCACATCCGCCGTACAATCCTGACCTCACTCCAAAACATTTCCACAAGTTTGGTGCATTAAAGGATTTCCTGGGAGGTCACCGTTTCAGACATGAAGCAGGCAATCTGATCTGAAGGCTGAGAAAACTCTCTCATCTTCATGGTAAGCCAAGCACTAGTCAAATGTTAGTCTAAGTGCATTAGTGTAGCAGGAGATGATAAAATAAAGGGAGTTTTTACTCTCATAACTGCGTTCGAAAAGCACGATCAAAAAGTCCTGGTTTAAGTCCTCGTACAATTCAGGTTAGCTGTTTATATGAACACAGCATTCAAAACACTCCTTCATGGTGAAAGAGAGAGGTCATCTAGAGCTTACTACTTAGAGGAGGTAATGATGGAAAAGAAGAAAAAAAAAATAAGATGAGGTATAAAAATGTTACATACCCCAAAATTTTTGCACAGTCATCATAATATTTCATGGAGTTCTTCACAAAGCTGAAACCATTCACATCACAGACGTAGGATTGGCCGTTAGCACGGAGGAGGTCAAACCCACACACTGTTTGCTGTAGGTATAGAAAAAAAAACAGAATGAGAACACATCACTGTTTATAATATCACAAGGACATCTAGTCAAGGTTGGGTCAGTCAGAGTCACATTTTCACCAGATCATGGGTCATATACAGTATGGGTAAGCTTTTGTTTTTTTTAATACATAAAATGTGTTCAGTTACTTGAGAGCAGATGTGCCCGAGACTTTGTTGGTGTGGAATTTAACCTTTTTCAAGGTTCATTTTTTATGATATAAGGGGGTTTACCATAAAAATTTCATTTATATTTAGGCATTTGGCAGACGCCCTTATTATTATTTCATTATACATTTGAGCAGTTGAAGGTTAAGAGCCTTGCTCAAAGGCACAACAGGGACAACATGGTGGTCGAGAGAATTGAACCTGGGACCATACCTTACCTGCCTTAATCACTGAGCTACCCCTGACCCCACAAGGATGTAATGAAACGTCTATAGACTGACCATTTTTTTCGCAAATATCTTCAATGTACAGACACACCAACTTTACAGTTTTTATACACTATTTTGCCGAAAGTATTTGCTCACCTGCTTTCACATGCATTTGAACTTGAGTAACATCCAATTCTTAATCTGATGTTTGCCCACCCTTTGTAGCTATAACAGCTTGAACTCTTCTGGGAAGACTTTCCACAAGGTTTAGGAGTATGTTTATGGGAATTTTTGACTATTTTTCTGGAAGCGCATTTATGTCTACGCTCTAATTTATCCCAAAGGTGTTCTATCAGGTTGAGGTCAGGACTCAGTGCAGGCCAGTCAAGTTCTTCCATACCAAGCTCGCTCATCCATGTCTGTATAGACCTATTGACTGGCCTGAACTCAACCCTCAATAAATAGAACAGGTTATGCCCATGTTTCCATTACTTTCAACACTGCCCTTGTATTATATATGTAAATAAGTAAAAAACACGTTTGCGGACGTGGCTCAGGACAGTTCCGCTCAATGGTTATGAAGATGACCTTGGACTGGGTTGATGCAGGCAGTTTTTCTGTGGTGGTGTGTGACTGCAGTACCTAAATAGTTTAAGACTTAAATTCACAGGAACAGTTCTGTATCCGAGTTTCCATCCATGAAAGTAGATTTTATATTCATCTGAACATCTTTTGTGTTTTTAAAATGAATGTTTATAGCACACAGATGTAGCACAGACAAATGTTTGGTCATATTATCTGGTATCACTCAAATGAAGATGGGTTCCCTGTTTAGTCTGGTTCCTCTCAAGGTTTCTTCCTCTTGTCATCTCAAGGAGTTGCTCATCAGGGACATTACATTACTTATATTCTTTCCAATTTATTTCCATATTTTTTTCACTACTTTGGCAGCAATTGCCATCGTCAAAATGCTAAACAAATACAATTTAATAGAACTGAATAAAATATGTAGTTATAGTATGGAAAAAATAAATAAATAAAAAGCTTCTTGAAAAATACTCGAGGTTTGGTGCATTACTTCTTTAAATCCTGAAACCAGAACACACTGGCACTGACATTGCGTGTTAGATATCAAGGTTATTGTAATATGACTGTCACCACATGATGGCACAACATCTCTGTAGCATAAATAAAAAGTGCAATGAAACTTTTCATTGTACTGCAGTTATTTACTGCCATGACTCAGCGATTCTTCAATACGACACTAAAACTGTGTAATCCCACAGCTCTATAACTCATCCCTCCTCCGTGAACTGCTAAGTATCCGGCTTACTCGATAATGACTCCACAATGATTCCATAATGAGCTTTAAATTTCAAGTAATGGGCTCAAATGCACTGAAAATGGAGATATCAATTTCACTGTGTGTGCTTACCTTAAAGGCCAGGCAGACTTTCCAGGCAATGAGTTTCTCTCTAGCGTTGAGGATGACAGGATAGCGCACCTCTTTTCCTTCACTGTCTCGTTCCACCTTTCCATCCAGAGCAGGAGATTTACGGGCTTCAGCGTGGGCATAGTCTGGACCCACTGTGTACACCTGAGACGATGGGCACACACGTGTACCCCAAAGACACACCGGTAAATAAAGATGTGCAAGATATTGTTATGCCGGTATATTTCTGTTTGTATGTGTGTGAGCAGATGGAAAATGACATTGCAACAGTGCATCACTAGGGCACCGGTCCAAGTGCTACTAATCTCATCGCAGCACCAGACACACTGTGGACTCTGAATATATATTTTCAGAGCCGTAGGCTTACCTCAGCTCAAGGCAGAGCAATTGAATGACCTTAAACTTATTGAATTTATTTATTTATTACCTTAACGTCAGTCCCATCAGTAGGCATAAACTCTTCATAAATGTAAGAGCCGGTTTTGCGGACACTACTCTCAGGGGAATACACACTACTTCTGCTGCCGATCTGCAACAAAAAACATATAAGGACAACTTATGGGTATCTTATAGAGGTGATTGTTGCTGAGAGTGTTTGTGTTTATGTGTACGTGTGTCTAACCTTGCGGAAAAGCCTCTGGCTGCCCCCTCCTGCAGATGTGGGGTAGTAGATATAGACATTATGATCCTCAGCACTTACTGGCTTCTCCACAAAAGGCTTCTGGAAAATTTCCCCATTTACCTCCACATGGTCCTCTCCCTCAACCAGGTTACATTCTGTCATCATGCACATAAACACATCATAAGCACATAATGATAAACAAGAGTTACCACAGCGATGCTTTCCCACAATTCTGTCTGCCAGCCAGCTTAATATGGTGCTTCGGATCCAAGACACACTGGCTGGCAATCATTTTAATGAAACAATTTTAAGGCTGGCATTTGTCTTGGAAAATTTAAAAATAACTACTTAACCATGTCTGTGGGAAATCAGAGCTTGATATCTTGACACATGTTGCCCTACATTAATCCTGCCCTGACCATCATTATCCAAATAACAGAGAAAGCATATCTAATCTTCTTAAGCCTTAATCTTTTTTAGGTGAAACATGGACTGGAATTATTCTACCAAAGAGTGAAAGACAGAAACGGGACAGGAAAAAATGTCAGTTGCTCTGGAAACACTGGGTTGGATCTCTTACAGGTTAATTTGAACAAATTATAAATAAATATACACAGTCTGGATTGGATATGCTGAAATTACATTTGACCATCTTTAGCTATTGTTTATTTTGTGCAATGTACTGTATTGGTCATATTCATGTGTGAAAATGACTCCTCATGCTCACAGAACCACTTTTTCACATTGTGAGTCCTGGAATATGTCTGTACCATCAGGAAAGAAAACCCATTGATGTGATAACCTGGTCATTTAGTAAATTTTGGTTATGAGGTGACCTTGTTTCATTGCAACATAATGTTGCCAAGTGCAGCCTTGACCAACTGAAACAACCACAGATCAAAACACCGCTTCCAGTCAGCTATGAGTGATGGGTGCATCCCTACTTACCCTGATGCACCCATCTCTCTGGAATAGTGTCAGTCTGGACTCATGAGACCACATCACCTTCTTCCACTGCTCCAAAGTCAAATCTTTATGCTCCCTAGCAAATTGAAACCTTGTTGCCCCTGATTAGCCTGACTAAACAGTTTTCTTATGGCCACTCAGCTGTTTAATCACAATCCTGTGGAAATGTTCTTACTTTTACTATTGAACATAGTGCTGGCTTTTAATTTGCAACTTTCTTACAATGCAACTCCACCCAGCATTTGAGTGATCTCCAGTCATGATGTTTTTCCAAACAGGTTAAGAAACATCCAACGTTCTTGCATTTAACATACATTAGACAAAAATGCAGTGAAGTCAGAAGTTTTCAAAATGTGCTGTATACCTATAGGTCCATATTTTTTCAAATACAATCATGTGAAGGATTTGCAAATGTCACCATAAAAATGAGGTCTAAATATAGTGAGTGGAAAAAAAGACATAAACAAACAAACAAACAAACAAACAAACAAACAAACACACACACAGACACACACACACAGACACACACACACACACAGACACACAGACACACACACACACAGACACAGACACACACACACACACACACACACACACACACACACACACACACACACACACACACACACACACACACACACACACACACACACACACACACGATTCTCCATTTGTCCTAAAGAGTGCTCTCATGAATCTTACTGTATGCTGATTTTGGTAAATGTTAAAACAATGGTTCTGCTTGAAGCAAACATTTTTTTTTTCATATTTCTAGTGCAGGTCATATTTCAATTGCAGGAGGCCAAGCATTCCAAAAACTAATAATTTACTATCTGACCTGCTAAACCTGATACATTTTTTGTTTTGAAAAGCACTTCACTGTTAAAGTACACTCAAAAGGATAGTCTAGTGAAAATGGTTGATGCGTGAATCTGGAATAATTCAGCCCTCAGCTTGAAACATGGTCTGATGCAATGCTCTTGCTTTTAACCGCAAGTTCATTCATATGTAATTAAGTAAATTAGCATGTCCCCAATCAGTTTTGAATAAAAAACTAAACAAAAAAACAACACAAAGTAGGCTTTTAAAGTTTTGTTTGCTTGCTTTGCTCGACTTTGGCAGTCAAAAACCATTCATGATTTCATGAGCGACGTTAAACAATCTAGAAAAGTTAAGGCACCAATTATACTTGTCTGAGCAATCAACTTCTAATATTATATGAGCATCCTTTGGAAGGATGTGGTCAACTGCACTGGTAGCTGGCAATAAAAATACTATGTTGTTTGTTAGTGCTCATTATGTCCCTTCTAAAGTAGTCCAAGACTGTGGTTTTGTTTTATTTAATTGTATTTTCCAGTTAAATTAAAGGGAAGGATATGAAGTAATGGTAGTTAAGTTCTCAAAAAAGCTGAGAAGAACGGTTCACTGTGTAAAAGTTTCTGGTGTGCTGATATCAGTGACACATTTTTAGCACTGTGATTCTGGGTGTTGAATGGAATGAAGCTTGTGGCTGTCTTAGCAATAAAATTTTATCTATCAGATTTAATGTGTGGTGTGACATGAGATGCTTTTCTGAGGAGCATAACTGTATGGAGTGGTTATCTAAGTTAGCATAGCCTTTCTGCAGATAGCACCAGTCACATCTCATCTCATCACAGAACTGCAGCTAGGTGTTTGTTAGTTTTTTATTAAACTACTTTTTTTTTAAGTTTGTTAGTTTGTTAGTAAACTCTAAAGACTATTTTGCATGAAAACAAAAGTTTTGAAATACCATATTGGCTGGGACCGACAATTATGCAATGGTCAAAAGACATGGCTTGGTCAAATCATGTTCTTTTTTTCCTCCTTCCATTCTGATGATGGTTATGAACATTAACTGTAGGAGCACGTATATGCATGATCATACTAGAGGGAAAACGTAATGTTTCTAATAAGCAAGCGAACGCAGATTACTACGAGGGTGGCAAGTGATTAACACAAGACAAGAGCACACACACACACACACACACACACACACACACACACACACACACACACAGTTTATCAAAACAGAACGCATGTTACTGAACCTGGTAATGATCATGTTGTGATTTCTCCAAGTGTTCCACTCAAGGCACAAGCTGCACCATCTTGATTGCTCAGAAGGGACTGATTAAAGTGTGGTCTTACCGAGACACAGAACAGCAGTCAGATCTTCCTGACAACAAAAATGTCAGCCAAACTGTTTCCACCCTTCCCCTGATTGATCTTCTATTAATAACTACAGCACTGTGTGGTGCTGACAAAATGCTTGTTTTCTTTCCTGTGGTATCCCTTCTGAGGATTCCCGCACCTAGAAATGTCAATGTCTGTAATCGAGCTGTACAGCACCAATTAATTTTCATCCGGAGTTTTCATCCACATTAGCATTTATGCAAAAGTCCTTCTTTAACATTCCCATGAGATGAGAAGAAAGCGAGACATGGGGTGTTTACTAACCATCTTCACTGTTGAGATCTGTTTTGGGTTTTTGTAGTTTGAGCTATAGAAACCTTGTGAGAAAAACAAGACACACTATCTCACTGATTTGCATGATTAAAATAAACAGGTCTGAAAGAAGCTTTGATGCATTGCCGTGGAAACGGTTAACAGCATTTCCGCTCGATTACATAACAGTACACAAGAGACGACTTCGATTCAAAATAAGGATGCAATTTTTGCATGCCGGTTTTTTGACAACCTTAAGCTTGAATATGGAAAAAATATTAGATCAGTCTAAAGGCTCATAGGAACTGAGAAACAGACTTGTAGGAGAAGGAAAATGAAAGTGGCAGAATCTGGTTGCTTTGTTGTTTTTTTGTCACTGATAAAGCAAGTCTCATGAGTACAAATCCATCAGACAAACAAGAGAAGGGGCGACACAAAGAAGGATAGAGAGCGGCAATGCGTGACAGATGTTGCCATGGCACCAGCTCCGTTACCACGGACACAGACTGGGTTGATTGGGTTTTTTGTGCTGCTAAAGGTCTTTGGTACGTGAGAGAACCCAATCCCCGAGTCTCTGTGGTGCTCCGCTTGCTAGTCTGTGTTTTATACAGTAAATCAACGCAAAGGGTGATAGGTGCATTCCTACATATGTGATGAGTTTCAACTCATCAGACAGCACAGAAAGATTTCAGATTCGGTACACACCAGCATGACGAAATATTTAAAGTTAAATGGGAGCGGAGAACCAGCTTTATTTGATAAAAGGTTTCTTCCACTTCCAAAGACTTGGAACAACTGTTTAGCTGAACAATTAAACATTCTGTAATTTATAGAGTTCCACGTTTGCACACGAGGACACTGCTGAGACATATGCTCATAACAAAGTTCAGAAAATGCCTTGAAACTATAATACAAACCTTCTGGTCTGGCTGGGTCTCTGTTCAGGACAGCGTAGCGTGGAAGCTGGATCCCTTCTGCCTTCAGGATTCGATACACTTCCCTCCTGTTTAGTCACACAACATAAATTAAATAAATAAAATAATAATAATAATTAATTAACCTTTAATTTAAGGAAAATGAATGATGAAGCCTGTCTTCAGGTGTAATCTTGTTTAAAATAGAACAAAGCATTCCATGCTGATTATATGCTGTACAAGTCGTCGATCGAAGTCGAGTTTTTAGTAATAGTAAAAAAAATAAATAAATAAAAAGCTGATCAGCTTTGATGTATTCATTGATATTATTTCAGGTTGAAGCCCACATACATGACTCCCTGTATTTCTGTACGGTAGAACTCTAAAAGCCTAACTTATTAATACAAAAAAAATTACATTTTGTAAGGTTGAGTATCTTACGCCCTGTTTATGTTTTTGTTAAGAAGTTGTCCTTCTTTAATCATTAGCCAAATACACTCCCTATTTAAAGTAGATAATTAAATCCGCCTGTTCATGACTGTTGAAATGACTGTTCATAACATCACTTTCACTCAACATTTTGATTTTAGCGCATAACAATGTGCTCTCAGTTTTGGTATTTTGCACGCACTCACCTCGGACTGGTGTGGATATGTTTGCTTTAACGAGTCTGGTTTATTTCATAGTGGCGTTCCACACTATTGTTTTTTATTAGAGGCACAGTTTCGGAAAATATGAGACAAACTGGTTTTAAACTTCTGACAGGAAGATTAAACACACAGTGATCTGTCCATTCCTCTTTAAAGATTCAGTTTTCATTTGCCTTTTTTTTGGAGTAAGCCATGCTGTGTCATGTGTTCGTTTGTGTTTCAGGACAATTTGCGTGCCTTTAGGTGCATTACGGTCGTTTTCGTGTCTTCCGCATACTTGGTGTATACAGTATATGGTAAACTATCATGTTGGTTGGCTCTGTTAAGTGATGCGTATAGCCCGCCCACCTTGAGGGGAAAAAGTGCTATATCCGTCCGTCCGTCCCCCCCCCCCCAAAAAAAACGCTGTGTGACGTAATCCAGCATACTGTCATAACTAGGGGTGCTCCGATCAGGATTTTTGGGGCCGATCACCAATCACTAGAAGCTGTATCGGCCGATACCGATCACCGATTACAGGGTCTACTTGAAGCCTTATCATGTAGCATTATTTATTAAACTATCCAACAACAACGTAAATTAAGTATTGAAATTCCAAGAAGAGGAATATCATGAATTGACAACTGTATTTAGTGGCCAGCAACATGTGCAACACGTCAACTTAAAACATAGCAGCCTGTGTTTGGTTAGTAATTGGGAACAGCTTAGAGCTTGACAAATACAACTTTCCTGTAGATTGTATAAAATTAAATAAAAATATAGTTACAAGCAACGATGACGGGCCCAAGCACTCTGTGTCATCGCCACCCCAGGCGCACCGCACAATCTGTGTAATATTTGTGTGTTAAAACCTCGAAAAAGCCATCGCCACCGGGTTGCACCGCACAAACGTCTGTGTGTATTAACATTAGTGATGTAGTCGTGTGTGTGTGTGTGTGTGTGTGTGTGTGTGTGTGTGTGTGAGTGAGTGTTATTAACATGTGTGTACAATAGGCAACAAATGCTGGAAGAAAAGCATCACATTATGATGTTCCTGAATGTGATGTCACTCAATATAATGCCACTCAGAAAGTTATGAATCATTTTTCGGTGTAAGTTTAAGACATTATCACGGCTGACCCGTTTGAGATATCAAAAATCCCTCTGCAATTTTGCATCTACAATGTCTTTAGATCACATCGGCCCGGTTTGGTGGCGATAGTATAAATTCCCTAGGAGGAGTATATCAAAATTCATCCGGTGTGTTTTTGTGAACGACTCAAAATAACCGGCCTCCTGTTGAGTTGAGCCCAGGACATGCAGTGCAAAAGTTGTTTGGCTCGATGAGCTCTAAATGTGTACCGAGTTTCATGTGCCTACGTGAAAGTGTGTATGAGCTAGGGAGCAAAATTTCTTGTGAGGGCCCCTGAGGCCCTCGAGCTACGCCCGTGGCCCAGACTCCCAGGTATCCGAATGGCAGCAGATTCCAACCTGTCTGCCAAGTTTCATGAGTTTTTGAGTCTGAAAAAGTCCAAAAGGGTGGAGAAAAAAAAAAGAAGAATCCTTAGGAAAACAAGAGGGTCCTGCGCCTTATAGTGCTTGGGCGCTAATAACAGACAAGTAGGACGTGAGTCGCCGGAAGTTCTGCAAGGTCCGCAAGCATCCGCGAGGACAGTCAAAATTTTTTTACATGTTTAATTTTACATGTTTAAAAAATTAACCGTTTGACAAACATATTTCATTTTTCGTGCGGAAAGATGGAAACGTAATCACAGCGGCAAAACTCGCGGCAAATCATAATGAACTATACTTTCGGCCACCGAGCAAAACCGTGTAGGTGAGATAGGGGAATTACCGACAGCAAGTTGCTGAGCTCTCCCGCTCTCTCAAATGTCTGATGAGGCTCGTGGTGTTAAAATGCTTTGAGTGCTTCCCGCCTCGTGGAATTGGCTTGTTACACAGATTGCGATTGTTAATGTATTGTCTTTTTCACACAACACGTAGAATTACCAGGCCGGTGAAGACATTTTAGCGGCGCGCAAAAAAAAAAAAAAAAAAAAAAGTCTCGCGAGTTTCGCGTCATCTGATCGGCTTTTCTATATCGGCCATTATAGAGACTGCCGATCAAACTTCCCAAGGCTATTATCGGCCGATTATGATCGGTAACCGATCAATCGGAGCACCCCTAGTCATAACGTCTTTCCTACTCAACATTTTGATTTCATTAATGGCCCAGATTACCTGGCAAAGTTTCTTTAAACTCTGTCATTTAAATCTCTGACAGTTTTGCATGATCAGGTTTGTGTGATTTGCCGTGACAAAATCAGGCTGGACAGATATACCTACAGTACATACATACCTACATACTGTACATACCTATATACCTACATACATACCTACAGTACATACATACCTACAGTACATACATACCTACATACTGTACATACCTATATACCTACATACATACCTACAGTACATACATACCTACATACTGTACATACATACAGAATTTATTTCTGAGACTGGTTATAGTCCTGTATAAAACATTAAAATACAGTTGAAAGACAAAACTGTTAATTGACAGACATAACCTTTATTTTAATTATACAGATGTCTTAGGGTTGCAAATTTTACACAATTCAAATTTTTAACTGATATTTGAGCATGTTAATAACCAATTAATCATTAATAACTAATGATCAACTGATGTTTTATTAAAAAGTTATTTCAAAGTTTTATTTAACCAGTTCTATCAGCACAATCCAGTGTTTCCTGATACTGATTTATTTGTAGCGGTGCGTCACAGTATCAACATTGACTGCCAGACATTAACTTCTTTTATTTAAAATGGGTAAAAAGTTTATTTAATAGAACATAGAGCACTGAGTCACTCTGCCCAACTCTCACACACAAACACACGGACCAGTCTGTGGATAGCCCCGCCCCATTAGGAACCCCTACCTTTCAAATAATTTATTAGCAAGAGTGTACAGAGCTTGACTATGGAAAACAAACCTTATCAATGGAAAAAAAAATATCTATAAATAATCGGTTACTGTCAATTACCCAATTAATAATTAATCCTAAAATACCCTATTATGTATACAAATACGTTAATAACCTTATGCATATGCTAATTTAAATAAAATCTATACCATGTGGAATTTTTTAATGATATACAGTAATTCTCTACTATACGTAGATGGCTTTTGGTAAACCACGTGGAAGCAGCAGTCTTCCAGCAGTCCCTTGCCTCGGCTAATCAGATTAAAAATAAACGTGTCACACATGACCAAAACAGCAGATGTTCTTAGTGTTAAACAAACCCGACCGCATCCTCAGGGGGAGCCGGGTTCAAGCTGTTGTACAGTTTTTAGCAAATCCTCAGTGCAATGAGGCTCACCTGTCCTGTATGCAGTACTGCAGATCCAGATCATTGATCACAAATGGATTCCTGAGCTTTTCGTAAGCGACAGCTTTGTCCAGTGGAAATCCTTTAAGAAACAAAGAGAAAAGACTGAACTATGACTTTATAGAAATGCCACTGCATTTTGATAGTACAACCAAAAAAGTGTTTTAAATTACAGTAACTGGTTACCACAGGGAAGGTTTACTCAAAACTTTTTGACTTATGATCAAAGGGAAGTTAATGAAGGGTGTAAAATTAATAGCTCCAGTAAATGTTTACTCTCAGAGACCGGAGACTAATATTTACATTTCATTCACATTAAATAACCCGTAAGACAAATAGGAAGGAACATGTTTGTGACGGTTTCTCATTTCTCAGAAACAGCCTTAAAAGCTTATTTGTACAAACCTTCCCAGACACTCTATGGCACCGCACCAAGAATATAAATCAGCCTGTGCATGTGTGCGTGTGTATGTGTATGTGTACGTGTACGTGTGCGTGTGTTTGTGTGCACAACACAAACACCACCTCGCTCACCTTTGGAGTGGAATGAGATAAGACAGTCGCACAGTGGCCAGTTCTCCACAGGCTCGTTGAGGATGACCTCCTCCTCGAACGTGACCACCGTGATGTATTTGAACAGACAGAGACGCTCCAGGATCTCCTTCATCGGCTTGGACTTGGATTTCTTGGCCATGGCACAGATTCCTACCACTATCTGTCTCTCTGGAGGCTGCGGGATGGAATGAACACCCCATTTTAGTGCTCAATTTAGTCCAGCAATTTAACCTCAGCAGATGGTGAAACGCTTAAGAGGGCAGACATGGTTATCGCTCTATGACGGGCTATGTTATGTAAAAAAAAAATTCTGAATGCTGTGTTTTATTGTGCCAAATGCTTATTTAGAGCAATACATCAAGACTGTAAGTAGGGCTGAAACAACAAAAGCATGCCACAAGGTTGCTGAACTTTTATTTATACAGTAAATGTATATAAAAGCCCTTTAATTGAAAAAAAAAAAAGTCTTTAACATAATCTCAATATGTGTATGTGATTGTATTAATTTATGACTGGGCAAAAATAAATAAATAGATAAAAAATAAATGAATTAAAAAAACACTTAAAGTTGCGATCAATTTTACTTTTAACTTTATGGTGGGTCGATTCATGTGTGGAAAATGATTCCTCATGTTTCCGTAAGCACTCTTTCACACTGTGAGTCCGATGAATCTTGGCATTCTCATCAGGAAAGGGGAAAAAAAAAAACTGTTCATTCAGTACATTCAAGTCATCAGCTGACATTTTTATTTCCACACAAATCTCCCGAAGTCATCAGTGCTCTGTGTGTGACGCTACACTGCGTTGTACACAGTACACTGCCTGGCCGGCTAAAATTTGCACCGGCTAAAATTTAAAAAAAGTTTACATTACAGCACTCAGTATGAAGGGAAATTGATGTGTTAAATAATGATTCCTGTCACAGTTCGAGTCCTGGTCATTCAGTACATTCAGGTAATCTGTAGACTTTTATTTTTATAGCCTAGACCTTTTTCTTTAGAGTCTAGACCTGACCGACTGAAGCAACCACAGATCATAACACTGCCTCCAGAGGCTTGTACAGCGAGTGCAGTTAGACATATAGCACAAACTCAAAGCTATTCTCAAAAGGAGAAAGACTTTTTTTTTTTAATCAGATGAGTTGATTCAGTAGACTAGTAGGCTATTTGCAAAGATTTGCAAATCAAATGTTCTGGTTTGGGATTGTACACTTCAACAAAACACACTTTGTGGTGTTGAGATGCAGCTTGATGCAGTAACAACTAGAGACGGGGTGAAAAAAAATAATTCAGTGATGTATCATGATTTTTTCATGTGGCTATTCATGTACCTCCAAAAAAATTTTTTTTTGTTTTTTTAATTAATTTTATATGTTGCTGTATATGTCCTCTATAATCCTGCAGGTGGCATGCTCTAAACTAATCTATTAGTTCAAGATTATAACTACAACATAACACTAACATAACTACAATATGGAATCTGGATATTTATAAAATCGTGAGGCTTACAAAATCGCAATAAAAATCTAATCAGCACCTTGATATTTTGATTATTGGGAGTCCCTGATGCCGACACTCCCCAGTCAGAATGATCCAACAACACAACATTCAGTGATTTTCAGGTTTAGATAACACGCCACCATGGATGCTCACCATCTGTTATTAAGCTTACATTAGCCATCACAGGCCTGGGAAACACACCAGAGATACAGTAATGTGTATTGTATTTGAAGAAAGGCAGAATTAATAATCCAACATACCGAGTCATACTCTTCCTCGTCCGCATCTTCCTCTTCCTCTTCAACATGCTCATAGAGGCAGTCGTAGCCCAGTACTCGGCCCGGGTCC
Source organism: Clarias magur (assembly GCA_013621035.1). Taxonomy (NCBI): domain Eukaryota; kingdom Metazoa; phylum Chordata; class Actinopteri; order Siluriformes; family Clariidae; genus Clarias; species Clarias magur. The sequence goes on along the minus strand of QNUK01000741.1, from coordinate 230,637 downwards.
AGCAGCTCCTCTCCTTCTCCTTCATCAGCACCAACGAAGAAGCGAGGGTGATCAGCATCCTCGGTCTCCGACATGTCTCCGACCCGCTGCGCCTCGTGTGGTGCCAAGCCAAACTCCCGTGCTGTGCCCTGCCCTTCGGCTCAACAGGGCAGGAGGAGAATGGAGCAGCTCCCAGTGCCGGGTCATAAGCCGACACGGTTAAAAGAGCCGAGCCACCGGACCTCTGCCTCTTTCCTGTTCTTTACAGCGAGCCATGAGAATGTTCTTGATGTTAATATGAAAAAGAAAGAAAAGAAACACACGCAGACACACTGCGCTGAATAAGAGCTGAATAAAAATTTGCCCTTTAGCACAATTAAGAAGGAAAAACTAATGGATATCACTTAAATCAACAGAGACAGTTCCCAGAACCTATCTCAGCAAAATTAAAGTGCTTCAGAGAACGCTTTTTTTCCCCTTATCAGGTGTGGCAAATTAATCACACAGCCTGAATGATCAGGAATTCCACAGAGGGTAAAACACATTTTCATACGTCCTGTATGAAAGTCATTCTCATAAACATACATGTAATAAATCATGATGCCCATGCTGACTTTCACAGTCGTTATCCAGAATGCGTATAATATATATTAGCCAATAATGACTAAGCACTCATGAGTAACTTATAACTACTAGTCAGAGTGCAGGAGGCAAAACGTGTCACGGAAACAAGATTTTCTTTATCGAAATTAATATAAAAAGTAAAGAAATTTCTCTATAGATTATCATCATAACAGGAATATTTCATCATTCATGAAGTGTAGCCATGTAACCACAGCTACACCCCGCCCCCCAGCCACACCCTCAGCCACACCAACAATAACTGCCACACCCACAATCACTGCCACACCCACAATCACTTCAAACGCCCACACCCACACTCACTTTTACACCGACCATCACTTCAACATTCACACTCAGCCTCACCCACACTCATATCCCCACCCAGCAACAACCATTTCAACACCCACAACCACTTCAACACCCAGCCACACCCACACATGCACAGATCCTTCCACACCCACACTCATCCACACACCGTAAAAAAAAAAATAATAATAAAAGTACAAGTGCAAGAAAATATCAGATTGCAAAACTAAAGCAGAGTTCTAACTGTACTATCCTGCACTAAATAAAACATTCAGTTCATGTTCCCTAACTTCTGCTAACACTTTCTGACATTTACTTGGAACGTCGTCAGACCTCATTCCTCTGCCTCAGATTCACACATGAATACCTAACCTCCAACAAAGACTCAGTGGACAAAGAAAAAAACAGCAAAAATGGCAGAATAAACCAAAAACTCAAAGTATCAACCCATTTAGAGCAAAGTGATCACATGAAAAGAAATCGCAATACAGACCCAACACAATTATCTAATCGAAAAAGGCTGGAATTTATTAACTATATTAATACATTGTTTATTTCCTAAAATAACTTTTGAGGTGTTTAATAAATGTTGGCAAACATCTTCTTAATGTGATCATTTGTGCTACTGTTACCTGTTAGCTTAGATAAATATGTCTAAAACCTAAATAATACACTTAATATTTTAACAGTTTAAATCGCAATCGTGTGTGGGTCAAATAATGTGATTTTTTTTTCCAGATTAAATCGTGCAGCCAAGAATGTGGTTCATTTTTTAATCAGGGAGTAGGTCAGAGTAAAAGGTGAAAGGCATTTGGAAACTGGAAAAGTGCCAACCTAACTCGGGGTGGGGACAATAATTGATATTACAAAATTATTTTGGAGGAAAACATGACAGAGCATGACACTACTGGAAAATAATTAACTTAGTCAAGGTTGACTTTGCTATTACAGCAAGTCCTGGTGTGTTTAATCCTTTTAATAACACAGCACATTGCTGATAATAAGGATAATTTTTTAAATAATAATATTATTATTATTATTAATAATATCTATTTACAGTTACATTTAATGTTGTTGAATGCCATTTCTGTTGCAAATCAGTCTGCTTTCCCTCGCGCAAACGCAGCTATAAACAGCTTTCACCTCACCATCATCTGTGCGAGTTGTTCCTATAGAAACAAGCCCATATTAGACTGAGCATGTTACTATAAACCTGGACTTTGAATTACAGTCAACACTACTGTGAAAGCTGCTCTTGTGGAAAATGATTAATACCTTCCGATCAACCGGTAAACGAGCGTTCAACGGTGCTGTGTTATAAATTACAATGCAATATGCTTTTGAAGACTAATGCATTATAATATGCATTATATCATCAGCATTTCAAACACACTGACTCACAGGAACTCACACTATCAAGCAGCTATTTGGAACTGATTGTTTTATTTGTCCTACTTTCTTTCTTATAATTACCATTGTCTGCGAATATGATGTACAGTACATGATTTGACAGCAATATCACCACGGGTGACATGTTGGTTCAGTGGGTTTGTGTTGCCCCTCACAGCTCCAGAGTTCGATTGTGAGCCCGGGGTGCCATCTCTGCACTGTTTCTATGCATGGTTTCCTCTCAACACCCAGGTCATGACAGTGATTGTAACTTGGTGTTTTCTCAACTCATGAACAGAGTTCTTAAGATTCCGGAATTCACAGTCATCCGACTCAGACTAAAGATGAAGGAATATATTTTTTAATGTATTTAATTCATTCATCCATTCATTCATTCATTTTATATACCCCAGGAGACTTTGGGTATAAGGTGGGGTACACCCTAGACAGGGTGGCTGTACATCACAGGGCGCACAAACACACAAAACGGGCAATTTGGGAACGCTGAATTAAGGCCGTGGACTGCGGGAGGAACCCAGACTAACCGGAGGAAATTCACCATGCGGGGGGAGAACATGCAAACTCCACCCACACAGATCCGAGAAGGGGACTCCACTCGACCCTGGAGGCACGAAGCCACGGTGCTAACCACTATGATGTTTATACCATACTGTACAATAAAATCCTATTCAAGTTAAAGTCAGTTGAAATTGATAAATATTTAAAAAAATAATTTCTGAATATCTATTTTTTTGATGATGTGGCTCCATCACCTGAATGGATGCTTAATCTACTATCAGTTCAAATTTATTTAATTTATATACCACTTTTAACACTGGATACTATCGTAAACCAGCTTTACAGTCATCTGGATACAACTGTCCATCCATAAAACCATCTATACATCTATCCATTCAGTCACGGTTGACCACAACAACCTATAAATTTCACACCAGAGATCACTGCTGCTTAAGAAGTTACATTTCTGAGAACGACGCCAATCAATCGACAACACCTGCCTGTTCCTCCTCTGTGATCGGGAGGAAAAACAGCAAGCACAAAAAGAACATGCTACTGAAGAATATACTGCGATTCAAACCACCAACCTTGAAGGTATGATGTATATACAGTATTACTAATGAGCAAGTCAGAGGTGACGGTGGCAAGGAAAAACTCCCTGAGGAAGAAAGTTTGAGGGCAATCACACTCAAAAGGGAATCTGTGCTCTTCTAGATGATGGCAAATTAGAAATCCTTAATATGACATAGTATGCTTAGAGTTTTGGAAAGATCTTTAGTATGAGCATGTAGAACTTAAATAAATTGTAGTATTATTAAGTTTTTCGGCTGTTCCCATCTGATCCGCACAACAACTTGACACAGGTTTTACGTCGGATACCCTTCTTGATGCAACACACATTTTATCCGACCTTAGGACCGGAACTGCATCCAGTGACTGGGGTTTGGACATTGGGTGTGGGAATCGAACCCGGTCCTTTTGCATCACTGAGCTTCCAATGTCCCAGAACTTGTGTATCGTACTGAAATCTGATTTTCCACTCAAGCTGTGTAGACTTTAGTCTATACAACACACCAACCTGAATAAAGCTGAATGCTTAACCCTCCAGCTGGACTCATGCTAGTCAAAACATGGATGAATATCAAAACACAGGCAACGGGCGGCGATTCACGGTGACCATCTGTCACTGGCTCGAAACACACAGAGGGTTTGGACACGTCGCACAACAGCATAACTGAAACATGCCTGAAATACCAGACATATCTACTCTCTACTTGTTTCTCTTTGAGGGGAGAGTACTTTCTCAGCGAGTTTGAATTTCATTTGTTTAGTGTCGTCAGCACACCACATCAACCTAAAGAGATTTCTTCTCCCAACTCTCTATCACTCTCACTCTGATATCAAATGATAAGAGACTGTGCATCATTGCCATGAGTTAATTACACTGTAATTTACACTGTATTTCCAGCAACAAGCACAAATATGTGCAAATATTCCACGCATATTATATCTTACATTATATTCTGCATGCACAAATGGAAACAGCGTGTACAGAGAACAAACCCAGCAGTGTAGTGACTTCCTCCCTTCCTGCAGCTTGCTTAACCTAACAGTGTTGTCCCTTTCCATGCACTAAACAATGACCCACAGCTAGCTCTTTCACTTACCTCGTATCACTGTATCATCAGAAGGGCTGTTTTTACTTTATACGTGTTTGTTTGACAATCCTGCTTCTCGGCTCGGTCCGGTTCGTAACGTTTAGCTTGCTTTATAAACCCTGAAACTGGCTAGCTCGAGAAAGCGGAGTGGAAATGTAAAGCTAGCTTTCTTCAGTTAGCCAGCTGGAACCTGAGCTGAGCTTTAGCCTCGCTAACGGAAATACTGATACATTTTCTTGAAGAAAAAGAAAAAAGAAAAGAGCGAAACGAAATTGTGACTGCGGCTCTAAGTTTTATTTATTACTATAGTTGTTTGTTCCCCCTCTTGTCTCCGAGCAACAGCAGCAGCTAACAGCTAAAAGCTCGTGCACGCGACTTTTCAAAGAGCCGCATCAAAAAGCGACACGGCAAGTGCCACTGAGTGACGTCACGATCCGGAGCAGTGACGTCAGCAACGAATCATCTTGAGAAGCGAGCTACATGGTTTGTGGAGGCCTGACCGTCACAACCATAAAGTATGTGGTGGTTTTATAGCAGTTAAAACGGTTACATCATACAGTTACATAACATTTAATATATGTGTGTATATAATACAAAAGTATTTGACAACAGTAAACCTGTTAATGACTGAAGTGCTACAGCATACCAAGACATCTTGAAGAATTATGTGCTTCCAACTGTGTGGAAACAGTTTAGGGAAGGCCGCTTTTCTATTCCAACATGACTGTGCCTCCCCAATGCAAACAGCAAAGATTATAAAGACATTTGATGAGTTCTGAGTGGAAGAACTTGACTGGCCCGGACAGACCACACTGACCTCGACCCCGTAGAGCACCTTTAATGACCTGGAACGTAGCTGGGCCTTCTCGTCCAACGTGTGAATGGGCACGAATTCCCACAGAAACACTCCAAAATCTTGTGGACTGTCTTACAAGAGGGGTGGAAAAATATGGACCAACTCCATATTGAAGTATATTTGGATACGATGTCCTTGCAGGTTTGGTGAAACACTTTGGCTGGATTTTTTTGTTCTTTCGGCTGCTCCTGGTAAGGGGTCGCCACTTGGACCACACATACTAGCTTGGAACAGGTTTTACGCCGGATTCCCTTCCAGACGCAACCCTCCCATTTTACCCGAGCTAGGGACCGGCACTGTATCCAGTGGCTCGGGTTTGGGCACTGGCTGGGAATTGAACCCGGGCCTTTCACATGGCAGACGAAACACCTACCACTGAGCCACCAGTGCCCCTGGTGAAACACTTTGGGTCAGGGGTAGCTCAGTGGTTAAGGTGTGGTTCCAGGTTCAAATCCCATTACCACCAAGTTGCCACTATTGGGCCCTTGAGCATGGCCCTTAACCCTCAACTGCTCTGATATGTAATGAGATAAAAATGTAAGTCGCTCTGGATAAGGGCATCTGCCAAATGCCTAAATGTAAATACTGTATAGTATAGAATCTCTCTGTATGGTGTAACATCTAGCCCCAGTGGGCTAATGGATAAGGCCTCCTAAGCCAGGGTACGAATAGTTGGTTCGTGTCCCATCTGGGATGTTTGTGGTTAGCAGAGCGGCGCAGCAGAAGTGTGCTGGTCCCATATCCCAGATATCGATGGATTGAAACCATCCTCTGGTAGTTCCTTTATTTGGGGACAGTCGGTTAAGGCTGACCAGAAGGTTGGGGGTTTAAGCCCCAGCATCACCAGGCTGTCACTGAGCCATTGAGCAAGGTTCTTAACCATATCTCCATAAGGGGTGCTGTGTCCGGGGTGACCCCACACTCTGGAATATGCGAACAAAAATAATAATTTCACTGTGCTGTACAAATAATTGAATCTTAATTTCCTTTTACTGGAATTAAATATGGTCTAAATATGTCAGAGTCCGACACTGGCCTGTACACAAAGGAACCTCCATGAAGACATGGTTTGCCAAATTTGGAGTGGAAAAACTCCACAGAGTCCCTCACAGACTTCTTTGCCATTGCACACCTTTGGGATGAACTGGAATGGCGACTAGTCCTCCTTACTTGACGTCACTGCCCAACTTCACTAATGCTCTTGTCGTGGAACGAACACAAATGTGCACAATAATTCTCCAAAATGGAACGGAATGGAAAGCTTCTGAGAAAAGTCGATCATTTTAAAACAGAAAAATAAGGAGTTTAAGAAGCACATATCGGTGGCTCCAAACCCTTATCCATGTGTTGTCATTTCCATTAGATTTTATGAGAATGGCTTCAGGGATTCGTGTTCATTCATCCACAAGCGCATTAATAAGTTCAGGCACTGATGGAAAGTGATGAAGCCTGATGAGCTTTTTTTTGTTCCAGTTCATCCTAAAGGCTTTCATCAAGGCTTAGGTCAGGGCTCTGTGCATGCCACTCAGATTCCTCTGCTCCAGCCGTGGACCTCTATGTGTACAGGGGTATTCTTATACTGGAAACTGTTTGGATCTTTTAGTTTTTAAAGGAATGCTGTAATTCTACTAATGCCGTAATTGTCCCCATGCTTGGCGGGTTTCCTCCCACAGTCCAAAGGCATGCAGAGTAGGTTAATTTCTGTTCCCAAATTGCCTGGAGTGTGTGACATGCAATGGATTGGCACCTTGTCCAAGGTGTAGCCCAATGTTTTCCCTGAGTCTCCTGGGATAGGAGATGAATGAATGAATAAAAAAAGTCTAACGTTAGCTATAGAAAATATAGTTATAGAGGAAAAAAACTAAATATAAAATGTAAGAAAAACTTATGGCCGCATGGTGGTGTATTGGTTAGAACTGTCGCCTTGCACCTCCAGGGTCCGGGTTTGATTTCTGTCTCTGTGTGCATGGAGTTTGCATGTTCTCCCCATGCTTGGTTGTTTCCTCCCACAGTCCAAAGACATGCAGATTAGACTAACTGGCATTCCCAAATTGCCCACAGTGTGTACAGTATATGTGTGTGTGCCCTGCGATGGATTGTCACCCTGTCTTCGTGCCCTGGGTCTCCTGCGATAGGCTCCAGGCCCCCCGTGACCCTAAATACAGGATAAAGCGGTATAGACGATGATGAGTGAGTGAGAAAAACGTAGCTGTACAGATATAGATTTTTTTTTGCTGTACAAATATAGAAAATATAGAAAACTTTAGTTGAGGAAACGAAATAGAATTTAAATAGAAAAATAACACTAACACACAGTAAATAGAATATAGCAGTAAATAATAATAACACAGTGTTCAGTATAACCACTTTGTATCAGAATATTTTTTGAGAAGTCATTTGTCAGGTCAATGTGCTCACGCGACATGGCAATGATCCCATATATACAGCAAATCCACAACTGAATGGCTAAAGACGTAGAAATAGCAAGGTGTCGGGAATAGCCGAGTCAAATCCCAGACCTCAACCCCTGTGGCGGAATCTTAATAGAGCTGTGTATAAACTGATGCCCTCAGACATCAATACATTAAAGTGATGTACTAAAGAAGAACGGATCGATATTCCTCCAGAACATTGTGCAAACTATACAGTATATTGAAATCAGGTCTACTTTCTTTTTGTTGTTGTTGCTGTCAACACAGTTGTTATTTTGGTCGTGATAAATAAAAATGCATACAGTACAGTCGGAGAGGTGTTTCTTCGTCCCATGACTGCAGCAGACTGTCATCACTCTGCCTTGGTGCCAGTGTTTTGTGCTTTGTGGGATAATTTACTCCTATGTAAGTTAGCAAACCTCATGTATTTATGAGCGGGAAGAGCTGATCTGTTATTGGCATTGGTGGCAAGCATCCGTGGTTTAAATAATGCAGGCAGCTACAGAAGGCCAGTGGAGGGAGCACAGCAATGAAGAGATGTGGGAGAACTTAAGGAGATTGAAAACAGGTCATCCAGCTGTATTCGGGATCATTTGTTGAGTTGGATGGCACACAGGGGGAAGATCTACCAGGAGACAGTGGCGCTGGATGTATTTCAAGCTGACAAGAGACTGAACAGTGTTTGTTTTTGTTTTCTTTAATTAACTTTTGTGAAATTTCAGACTGGGGTGGTTTTAGCCATCAACGCGTGATAGGAATACATCTAGACATGATTGTAAATGATCCTACCTAACATACTGTAGCTTATTGATTTATTACTTACTTCAATTCTTTTCTTTGTTCACTCAGGACGCACACGTAACTCTTCTTTGAGTCATGATGTTTCTGTTCTTGCCCTTATTTTTCTCTTATCTAAGCCTTGGTTGTTATCTATAAGAACCAGTGTGTCATGAACAGCCATCTGTATCCAGATTATGGTTATCACTATAGAGCTAAGCATAGATATATACACATCTATGTTTCCGTATTAATAAAATATATTTTTTTCTCCATATGCTTACTCTAACTCTCTGTATCAGCCATATGCTTATGCTGCAATTTCTGGCACAGACTTTAAAAAGTTGCAGGCTGCAATCTATTCACACTTCCCCAAGTACAGTACACACTCCCGTCAAGGTCAATAGAGAGATACAGAATTCTGTTTAGGGTGTCGAGGATCAGAAAGAGCCCTGTGTACACATTAATATAGTCTATTCATATGTACAGTCTATTCATATACACAGTCTATATAATATATTGATATACAGTCTATTTATATATAAAGTCTATATAATATATTAATGTACAGTCTATTTAATATATTGATATAGTCTATTCATATTACAGTCTATAATATATTAATATACAGTCTATTTAATATATTGATAGCTTAATATATACAGTATATGTAATATATATTAATATAGAGTCAATTTATATATACATTCTATTTAATATATTAATATACAGTATTTATATATACAGTCTATATAATATATTCATATGCAGTCTATATATACATTCTATTAATATATAGTATATTTATATTAATATACAGTCTATGTATATATACAGTCTATATAATATATTAATATACAGTCTATCTATCTATCCATCTATCTGTCTGTTATATAAATGTAAGAAAAAAGCCTATATTGTATTTAACATGAAATCAGAGATAAATTGATTCGACTTGATACTTGAACAATAGATTTGCACAGAAAAAAAAATCCCTGAATATTTCTAATGTGCCTTTAATGAGAGTAACATTTCATACATGATGTGTTCCCTCCCTAGCACTTCCTTCAGTCAAAACGTTGACGCTTCTAAACATCACCACTAGATGGCACTGGAGTCGCTGGAGTAATTCCTCAGCTCAGAATCCCTTTACTCCATGCTGAGAAAATAAAGAAAGAAAGAAAGAAAAAGCCTTAATGTGGTTTAACGACTCAAAACAAGACTAAGTGACACGAAATCTTTCCCACACGTCGGTATGAAGACTTCTCTGTACCCGAAGGACAAAATAGTAATTAAAAAAAGAGAGGATATGACCATTTTCCCATTAAGCGTAACTATCAAAAGGGAGAAATGTCTGAGAGTCCAGGTCACTGTTTTAACACAGGCAGCCACTTTAAGCTCTTCATTTGATAGATTATAACAGAGGTTAAAAAAGAAACTTTATATTCAATGGTATAATTGTTTTTTTGTAGACATTAGGCATGGTCAGTGAGGTGTGAAGGTTTAACATTTATAAATGTCTGAGATGTGTAAGGCTTAAAGATTTTCCAGCATTTCTTGTATCATGACAAGGACCTCAGCAGGAGCTTTTACTGTAAAATAAATCATTAAAGCAGTCAGTTGATGAGAATGGAAAGAGAAGCTGGTGCACAGGTTGGCGAGACATTCCAGCAGTTCCCCCAGATCTCTCACACACCTATTACCGGAAGCGATTAACTCATCAGGTGGAATCAGATACATATGTATGTATTAGACAAACAGGATCAGATTGATTGCAATTCATTCCTTGTTATTTATGCCCGTGTATGAGAGCGAGAGTGAGGGGTGACTCACTGATGTAGTTGAATCTGAACATCACTTTTTATCATACTGTATATCCGCATGTGCATGTCGGCATTATACACACACAAACACAGTTAATGCATTTTTGTTCATTTCTGCTCATCACTAACATTCATTCATTTATATTCTATCAGACCGCTTGTCCTGTACAGGGTGGCTGTGCCCAGGAGACTTTAAGCACAAGGCGGGATACAATTTGGACAGGGTGCCAAATCATGTCTTTAGACTGTGGGAGGAAACTGGGGTACCTGGAGGAAACCCAACAAGCACAGGGAGAACATGCAAACTCCTCACACGCAGACGAGAGGTGGGAACCGAACCATCAACCCTGGGGGTGCGAGGCCACGGTGCTAAGCTTTACGCCACCGTGCCATCCACTAATTAACAATTTACACCTAAATATAAACACATACAATCCAAAACATTTTTATATTTTAAATTAAACAAATTACAAAATTATATTTAAAAAAATCACCAGTGAAAATTAATGCTTTGCAGACACTTTATTACACAAATAACATTATTACTGAAAATAGTATTCTTGCAATAAAACCTCAGTATGTCACAACAAATATCAGACACATCTCACATTCTGCTTGGAAAATGTTGTAAATACAGCTTTAGATACATCTTTATAATCCTCTTTTTTTTCTTTTCATTGAATGCGGCACGACATAAATCAAAATACAAGTGACGATAGCAGCGCTTTGAAGAAAGTGGCACATCTGTAGTGATATAGGTGCTGCACAAGGCGATATACATAATCAAAAAGGCACAAATGTACAAATAAGAGATGAACTAACATCTGGATCAGATACCTGAAAACTAAAAAAAAAAAAAACGTACCAAGTTTGATCAGGATAAATTAATCGGCACATATCTGTTGAAATGAAATTAAAAACACCTCTACCTACTTCTCCTCTTCCATTAAAAATAAGCAGATAGCTAGATCTCTAAATCTACCAGTGTTAGCTCTCTACACGCTTGCTCCCTTAAAATCATAAATTAAAGTGGCAGTCGTATATTTCTATCGAGAAAAAAAGATTTCTGCGCAAATAAATTAAATATACTGGCAGCCAATGCGTATAGTTTTATATATAAGATTGCAGTACATTTTAAGGGTTTGAGCACTGACGGAGAGGGAGGAGACTGGGTCGGGTCATTAGGACGAGGAAACCGGGGGAGGAGGAGCGGAGTATTCCTCGTTCTCCGAGTCAGTGGCGTCTTCGTCGTCCTTCTCCAGGTCGCTGCCCTCTGTGCTGAGACGGTCAAAGCCCTGCCGCGTGTAACCTTTGTGGGTTGCAAAGAAATTGCCCAGGTTTAATGTCCCTGCAGCTTTGCCTGAGGAAACAGAGAGAGAGAGCGAAAGAGAGAGAGAGGGAGAGAGAGATCCATAAAAAGACTTCATTAAAAGCAGGCAAAAAGTTTCACTAAAGTCAGGGACATACTACTTCACTTTAAAGCAAGGGCAAGAAATGAGGAATCTACAACTGTTAGATTATTTATAAAGTGTTATTTATAGCAGTATGAAACGTTGAGCCTTAAGATCTCTTTCTATGGTTTACTGAGTAAGAAAATATTTTTAAACTTTGAAAAAAATATTAAATAGAAACTGGAAACATCGCATCAGCTGCCTTAATCAAGTTTTCACTCAAATTTTAATTATTAAGCAGCAGCAGGGAAAATAAACAAGGTGGGTGGGATGGGGACACACACGCACGAGCTTGTATGCAATTTCATCACCACTATAATACAGTCAACTCCATAAATTTTGGCACTTTCACCTTAGTAAAGATGAGTGAAGACTTTAGCTGATGCACCTTCCTCATTGCTTACCATGTACTGTAAGTGTATTCTTGTAAATCGATGTCTTCAGCAAAAATATCATTTTCAACAAAGCTATGTGGTAAAATTCTGAAACCGACTGCAGTGGATGCTAAGATATAGGGAGTGTAGCTGATGCGGGCAGTTTTTTTTTTTTTTTCCTGTGATGGCTTGTGACTGCAGTTGCTAAATAGTTTAAAGACTGAAATCCCCATGAGCAGTTTTGGACCCGAGATTCCAATAACGAAAGAGGACTTTATTTTTACTTAATCACCTTTCACATGATGTTGACATTTCTTGCCTCAGAGCACACAGATGTACACAAGGACTGTATTATGAACATACTGTACGATCTGATGTCACCCAAATGATGTTGGGTTGCTTGTTGAGTCTGTTTGCTCTCAAGGTTTCTTCTTATTGTCACCTCATGTAGTTTTTCCTTGATGCCGTCTTCCTCAACTCAAGCTCACTATTGACAAACTGATGGTTATGATTCATACTTTTTTCTAATTTATTTCCATAATTCATTAATTTGATTCCCAGGTGATGCTGTAACCTCTTACAGCCGGAGACCAGGAGAGAGCTGATTGGCTGAGCTCTCTCAGAGGGGAGGGACGAGAGGTACTTTGCGCTCTCACATCAATCACGGCTCTACAGCCAATCACGGGAGTCACTGTGAGCTCACGCAAGCGGAAGGAGCGGATAGTGCTGTCATCCATGCGAGCAGTTTGAAAAGATGCTGCTGGCAGGCGTCACATTGTTCGGAAGAAACATGTGTTTGCCTTGTGGTAGCCTTGATGGGGCAATGCATGAGAATTGGATACGACTAAGTTAGGGGCGAAAAATCTGTAAATAAATAAATACATTTTTATTTCCATAATTTCTTAATTCTGTAAAGTTGCCTTGCGACAATTACCACTTTTTAAAGCTCAATACAAACAGAACTAAATCAACTAAATGTACCCAGTAAAAAAAACATTAAGGTTAAATAAATATTCTCTAATATCTCCTGCTCTTTGTCTTCATCTCTGTCATATCCCATACAAAAGCCAATAAACCTGTTACATACTACAAAAGGTCATTTATTGAACAATCGAGCACAACAACACTTTCACCCATCACCCTTTTAGTTTGACCTCAGAGTTTAACACAAGCTTCTTATAAGCTTAGATGTTTGGCTTTAAAAATTGGCATTAAGTATACTGTAGCGTTGTCTACCCACAAAACATAATCCAATATTTCCAACGTACAGGATTTAGCACTGTAATTCAAAGAACATTTCTAACCGTCAGTAAGCCTTTTCACTAATAGTCGCACTGCTTCGACATTGACGGTGATGTTATACTGTACTGTAGGTAGCTTACTGCTTAGAAATGCTGTACTAATCCCGCATTCGCCACGGTCATACACACTCCTTCTTCATTTAAACCTCAGACTGTGTGTGGTTTCCAGAGGCCGTGCTGTGTACGGTTGTTTACACAATGCTTACCTGATTTAGCTTCATCGCATATATTTCTTCCTACACTTTTATATGCACATATACAACCTGGAGTATCTTTCTTTTCTGAAAGGTTTTATGCACTAAGAGGTCACGCGGGCAGGAATAAAGCTGTGCTCGCACCGTGACACTCGCCTGTAATGTCTCATTATACCTATCTGCCTACTTTATTGAGCTGTATCCAGTAAACCGGCTGCTCATTTCGATGTTCCTTCTGATATGATGTACCATCTTTAAAAGTGCCTTCAGGGGTTTCACGCTTCGGATCCAAGCCATCTGAAGTACATTTTTAAGGGCTAGGACGTTTCCAATTAATGCCTAGTGCTTAGTCACAGAGAACAGTCTTTAATGCCTCTGCATTGCTGCAAAACCATAAGCACAGATCCTCTTAGCTAAAATGAAATGAGCATAAATGATTTTGTTCACATGTGCCCAAAACAGCCATTTACTTCCATGGATTGTCGCACTCTCTTATACGTGTCCTTAATTCCAAAGTCTAAGGAAAAGCAAAAATGGCACATACACACACACACATATATATATATATATATATATATATATATATATATGTATATATGGTGGGCCATTTATATGGATACACCTTAATAAAATGGGAATGGTTGGTGATATTAACGTCCTGTTTGTGGCACATTAGTATATGAGGGGGCAAAGTTTTCAAGATGGGCGGTGACCATGGTGGCCATTTGGAAGTCGGCCATCTTGGATCCAACTTTTGTTTTTTCAATAGGAAGAGGGTCATGTGACACATCAAACTTATTGGGAATTTCACAAGAAAAACAATGGTGTAATTGGTTTTACCGTAACCTTATTCTTTCATGAGTTATTTATAAGTTTCTGACCACTTATAAAATGTGTTCAATGTGCTGCCCATTGTGATGGATTGTCAATGCAACCCTCTTCTTCCACTCTTCACACACTGATAGCAACACCACAGGAGAAATGCCAGCACAGGCTTCCAGTATCCGTAGTTTCAGGTGTTGCACATCTCGTATCTTCACACCATAGACAATTGCCTTCAGATGACCCCAAAGATAAAAGTCTAAGGGGGTCAGATCGGGAGAAACTTATAAATAACTCATGAAAGAATAATGTTACGTTAAAACCAAGCACACCATTGTTTTTCTTGTGGAATTCCCAATAAGTTTGATGTGTCACATGACCCTCTTCCTATTGAAAAAACAAAAGTTGTATCCAAGATGGCCGACTTCCAAATGGCCACCATGGTCAACACCCATCTTGAAAAGTTTGCCCCCTCACATATACTAATGTGCCACAAACAGGATGTTAATATCACCAACCATTCCCATTTTATTAAGGTGTATCCATATAAATGGACCACCCTATATAGTCGAAAGCTTCCATTTAATTAATCTCTGCATCTAAAAGCTCAACTTTGCTTGAGGAACAGGACACGAACTATGCAGCCTTACCAGCTTATACAGTGACTAGGGCTGATCAAACCGTGACACGTTACTGCAGATACTGATCAAGAGTGTGTGTGTATGCGCAGAAGGACAGCCAGTTTGTTACTGAAACAGGTCTGCATACTTCACCTACCTCTGAGTTTACCCAAGAGTCCTCCTGAGGATCCTGATGGTTCGAGCTTCACCTCATGGCCATCTTACAAAAGTAGGGGAGAAAAAAAAAATCAGATGTGTTAAAACAAGATCCGATGATGCACACAGACACCGACTCTGGAGTAACTCCTCATGGCATCTGTTCACCCCTAACAAAGTGCATACAGTATGTACGTATCTCTAGAGAGCATTTTAACAACAAGACTCTCAAACTAGACCAACTCACCCTGAAATTACTGTTATGTGACAGTAATGAAATATCGAGTTTCAAATAGGCTATAGAAAAAAAAGCTTCTTTAACAATAACTAATGTTAGAATGAAGTTTACTTAAATTCCTAAATGAGGATCTCATTAGGAGCTGAATTTGCAGTTGTGTGTGACGACCTAAAAGACTACACCGGTTACTGGTGTGAAAAATCAAAAATCAGGTCTTATCAGTTTCTTTTTGCTTGGCCCAACTGGATTTGTAATTACCTCAAAAATCAAATGTATGCTTGAGACAATCAAAGTATCCTGAATTAATCATTTTGTTCTGGAAAATCACATCGTCTACAAGACTACGAGACAAAGCTGACATCAACAGACAGACATTAAAGTGGACTGCGACAATCTAATAGAGCTGAAATTAGTGTTAATTAAATGCAAAAAAAAAGCTGTGACTAACAGATGAAACAGCGCGATCAGACCTCGTTCGAGACTTCCTTGTCGCCTTTAAACGCTACGGCTAAAGATAATTACCTCCATACATCCTGCTCTTCTTCCAGCGAATGAAGACACCAATGGTGATGACCAGAACCAGGGGGAGAAGCAGGAGCAGAGTCGTGATGACTGCAGGAGACAGACCCTGAGTTGTGGCACTCTTCTTCTCATTCTCTTTGTCTTTCTCCTTCTCCTCCGTAGCTATGGCCTGTTGAACCGGTGCTGCCTCCTTCTCTTTAGTCGTGGGTAGTTTCTGTACAGTGACTTCAGCGGTGTGCACCGTCTGCTTGTGGATTGGCTTCAGTTTGGCCTGGATGAACGTGTCCGTTTCTGAAAGAAATAGTTGAAAGTAGTGTTTTTACCCTGAAGGTACAGTAAATTTGTCGTTTAAACGATGATCAATGGAAACTGAGTGGCTTTTAAAATGGAGTGAGTTTCATAGCTAAGCATGTTGGTGGTTAAACTTTAAAGCAGTAGCACTTTTCCTTTCTCTTCAAAGTATTATGTTAGGAAATGTCAATTATAACACTGAGTTTAATAAAGGAAACGGGTACCTACCTCAGTGGCTGACTATTAAATCTAATTACAGAGCAGAACAATTCCTTATTTGATTACAGGGGAAAGGTCTGCTTTATACATCTAACTGTTAACCTAGGCTTGTGTAATCATTAAGCGGATATCGGCTCTCTGCTTAACGTAAAATGTTAGAGTTCACCTAAGGCCTTGTGAAAATAGCGTTCCGTTCTCAGTAAATATTTACTGCACTTTCTGTATTCACAATAGCCCTGGAGTGCTTGGCATTTTCTTTACATGCCGGGACAAGTATAGTTTGACGGCCTAAAATGTCAGCTGACACGACAAATTTTGTTTGTTCCTTCACCCATGACCTGGAAAAGACCCAGAAGTCAAAGCTAGAAAAAGGAAACAAACATGACAAATAGCGTATCACGGACAGACGTTTAGACAAATCTCTAAACAAAACAGAAGGTGTACCTTCAATTTCCTGCACCTCGATTCCTCCCTTTTTAACAGAACGATGTTCTGCTTCTGAAAGGAAAAAGGAGAATAAGGCTCATTAGCTTTGCAGTTAACTGTCCTTTGTAACTGACATTTAATAGCTGCCCATTAAGCTACCTTCTACCAAGAGAGATTATATTGTAAAAAGCTGAGTCTGTGAAGGTCTGATGGGTTTTTCACCTTGAATTATCATTGTATATGAAAAAAAAACAACCCTGGCTATGAGTCATCTGTATTCAGGATCTTATGAATTTGCTACCATGTCCTTGCTACATCATAATACAAAAGGAAAAAGGACGGATGATTGACATGCGAGGCTGAAAAACACCACAGATCTCAGCTGGGCATCTAGACTTCAGATTTGAAGTACATCATAAATTATGAGGCATAATGCCATTCTTTAGACAACAAGCAGAATCTGTAATGTGTGCACATCAGTCAAAATCACACACTTGTCTGAGGCACTGAGGCCAGACTTCATATGTGAGTCAACCCCGTAGAGTTTTCGAGACATTTTGAAAAGTATGAATAATAATAATTTTTAAAAAAGCAATTTAACTTAATGAGCCAGTCAGATTAATGAAGATCTTTTAAACATGTCAGACCCGGCAATTTAACTCCTTTAAGTGCAAGTGCATTTAGTTGATTAAGGCAATCACTGTAAATTATGATAGATGTAATGGAGAGAAAAAGTCTCAACTTACTTTCTGATGGGACAAACTTTATAACCGAGTCTGAGGTGGCATCCCCAACAAAGACACTTCCATCTTTAGTGACGACAATGTCATGAGGCATTTTGAATTTCTAAAACAAATAAAACACACACAAGACGGTGATTACCATGTGAAATACCATAGCACAACTTTAAATAAGTCAAATAAATGTAGGGATACACTGATCGTATAATTCTGGGCCAATCCAAATACCGGGTATTGTTTTTGTTGTAAAATAATAATTTGGAAGCTAGCCATTGCCGATTTATTTATTCCCCTTTTTTGTGCCTGGATAACAAATTTACATAAAATTATATGGAAAACTAATATATTCACAGTAACTATCTTAAAGTCCTCATCTTTGAATGAATGCAAATTAATTCATACAAAATAATTAATTAAGCTTGAAGAAAAGATTCTTTCAAATTAATTTAATAAGATGTTATGTGGCATTCTTTGATTTAAAGAAATTGTTAGCGGTGGCAATACAGTGGCATGCGAAAGTTTGCGCACCTCTGTGCAAAATTTCGGTTAATGTGAACAGTTGAGCAAGTGGAAGATGAAATGATCTCTTAAAGCGATAAAGGTAACCATGAAACATTCTTTTGCAATATTTAAACAATATCAGTGTATCGTTTTTGTTTTATACAATTTTAGAGTGAAAAAGGGAAAGCAGCAACCATGCAAAAAAAAAAAAAGAAAAGGGAACCCCAGAAGACTTGAAAAAGGGATAACTCTCAGATAACTTTGACCAAGGTGTCAGACCTTATTTTGCCTGTTACAGTCATTGCTTGTTCACGGTCATCTTTCCTCTAATCAGTTGCCTAGCACTTTGAAAATGAAAATGATTGACGCCCACAAAGCAGACGAAGGCTATGAGGAGATAGCGAAGTTTTTTTCCTCAGTTCGGGGATGTAATTAAGAAATTAACAGGAACAGTGGAGATCAAGATAAGAAAAAAATCAGAGAGAACTGCTCACAGGTTGCTAGAAAATAAAGTCAGAACCCCGATTTAACCTCCAGGTAGATTTGGCAGACACTGGAGTTGTGGTACACTGTTCAACTGTTCAGCAACACCTGCATGGAAGAGTCATCAGAAGAAAACCTCTTCTGCATCATCACCACAAAATTCAGCGTCTGAATTTTGCAAAAGAACATTTACATAAGCCTGATGCGTTTTGGGGGGAAAAAAGGCCAAAAGGGTAAAAATAGACCTCTTTGGCCTCAATGAGCAAAAGTACTGTATGTTTGGAGAACAAAGGGCACAGAATTTTATGAAAAGAACACCAGTCTAACTGTTAAACATGGGGGTGGATCGATGATACTTTGGGGTTGTATTTCAGCCAATGGCGTGAGAAACGTTTCACGGGTAGAGGGAAGAATAGATTCAATTAATTTCAAACTAATTCTGGGAGCAAACATAACACCATCTGTAGAAAAGCTTAAGTTGAAAAGAGGATGGCTTCTATAATGGATAATGATCCTAAACACACCTCAGAATCCACTATAGACTACCCCTCAAGAGGCACAAGCTGAAGGTTTTGCCATGGCCCTCACAGTCTCCTGACCTAAAGATCATAAAAAAATCTGTGGATAGACCTCAAAAGACCAGTGTGCAAGACGGCCCAGGAATCACTGGAAGGCTGCTATAAGGAAGAATAGATGAAAATCCCTCAAACAAGAACTGAAAGAGTCTTGGCTGGCTACATACAAAAATCGTTTACAAGCAGTACTTGCCGAAGGGGGTGCTACTACACTAGGTACTAACTATGCAGGGTGCCCAGACTTTTGCTGCGGGCCCTTTTCCTTTTATTATTGTCATGTTGTTATGAAAATGTAAAAGATGAAAATAAAAGAAATTATTTTGTTTAAAATATACAGGCAATGTGTAATCTGTAACATAATGCCTTTTGGAGAACCTTTCATCTTCCACTTGCTGAACTGTTCACATTAACAGAAATTTTGACCAGGGGCGCCCAAACTTTCGCATGCCACTGCTGAGGTGTAAGAGGAATGAAATAGTTTGGAATGTGATACTGAAAATGTAGAAGGCAATAAGAGAACCCAATTGTTGATTATTTTCCTAGTGTCCTGAGTTATTTCTTACCTAACATGTTACTAAAACATAGTAGTAAGGTTTTCTGTTCAAAGCAGAATTAAGCACTAGACCATGCATCGGAAGTGAAAAGGTAACTAGACACCATTTACATTTACATCACTAGCCTTTATATAACTGAATGCATTACAAATTTAAATCTGCTCACGGCACTCAAGCAAACTCAGTGTTGCTGTGCTGATGCTTTAGACTTGCCTTAAATAGAATTTAATTTAGCTTTGTTAATTTGATGTCCATATCCTTCCATTTCTCTGTTAATGGAAAGCTTATGCACTGTGCTATGATATACATTTGTATGTTCAGTGCTTGCTGCATTTGCAAATGCTTTTACTGTTTACTTCAGTAATTTGTTTGACCAAAAAGATGAAAACCTTTGGCACCAGCAATCTGAATATGATAAAAAAAACTGATTAACTTTAGACAGAACAATCAATCAAGAACAAACACCCTCAGATTAATCAATATGTGTTCAAGGTAAGAACTTCAGAGAATGTGCTTGCCTGTATATTTGCACACTTTACAGCAGAGTTCATATACTGTAACTGCCTTTGGAATTAAGTCACACCCTGAGCAAAGGTTAGAACTCAGAAAATCGAATGAATCACATGACAAACCTACAAGCTGTTAGCCTGCTGTTTTCTCCTCCCCAGTGCACCCTCATCAGCACGTGCTTTACATCTAATCTTATGGGAAGCACGGTGAGCTGGATGGAATCTCTATTAATTTCAGTGAAGGGATTTTATTTTTATTTTTTTTTTAAGAAAAAAAGACTAACGTTGAGGAAAATAAGGTGAGGAAAATAAACATGGAGGACAGCACAGTGGTGAAAAAGTTAATCTTGTCAATAAGTGGATTTACAACATATTAGAACAAAAATATTTAATTACCTACATTGCAATATAACTAACAAAAACAGCTTGGCTGTTTTTTAGAACGCTTGTGATTATGTTATGTGACATTGCGTTCAACTGTGGCTGCATAGAGTCCAGTCAAAAAAGCAGCTCCCCTGTTTACTTTCTGCCCTTTCTATTCTATAGAAAAACAGGCAACATTCTCATTGTCATAAGTCGAATCAATATTTACTCATAATAATAACAATAATATAAAACTTGATTAGATTGCAAGCTAAACCAGTTCAGCATTAATCAACAAGCTCAACATTGCTTGAAAATAAGTTGAAATCTATTTTCCAGTGGAGGGAGGAATGATATGAACATTGCATTCTCCTGATGTAATACTTGCTCGGAGTTAAAACATTGCTTGAACCTGAAAATAAAATATTGTGAAAGGCACCACCATAATCCCATCATGTCATCTCCTACAGGCGTAAAAAAAAAAAATGTAAATCTATATGACTTTGGTGTTGATATTACATCTGCCTACAATTCGGTCATAACACCATTATGCATGAGAAGTTAAAGACACACTATGCCTTTGTGTGAGGAAAAGGCTCGCAGCAGCCATGTTTGTGATCCATGGTGCGTGGGAGGAGTGTGTGCGCGTGTGTAAGAGCACCTGTGTGTCTGGCGCGAACGTATCCAGGATCCCCTTGCTTGAGTAATTGAGCACGAAGCCTTGGAGTGGGCTGGACTGGCCGTATGCTGAGTCTCCATTCACCACGTAGATTAAGCCACCTGAAACGGCACATTAGCATGAGAGATACACCGTCTGAGAAACAGTCCCACATAAATATTGATCCAGCTTGTACATTAAACATCAAAGGAGCTGCCAAAGGGGCTGGTTGATCAAATCAACCCTGCATATTAAAGCAAGACGGTCAGTCGAGTGGAACAGACGCACCGACGAGAAGTCACATAGGTTTACTCACCGTGTTCACACGCAGTGCAAAAATGTATTTATTTATTTATTTCCTCCTTTTATGGAAAGCCCAAACCACACTAAAGAATAACTGGGTGATTCTGAGGCTCCTGACTGGATCACAAAAGGTCTATCCACATGTGTTTGTAGAGTGCGATTGTGTAAAATCCACCATTAAACCCTGTGATTTATTCGCAGTCTGTTCCTGATTTCAAACTACCGGTAGTACCTGACTTGCGAACATTCGTGTTACGAACAGACTGCAGTTTTACTTCTGGTTTAATAGTAGCTCATGTGTATTGTAAAAAAAAAACAGACACTGCAGTGCACCAGATGCCAGTATTTACAATTATATACAATATTTTCAGTGATTGTATAAAATATCTTGGGTCTGGTATATTGTATGTGTGTGCGCGCGTGTGTGTGTGTGTGTGTGTGCAGAAGAAATGAGTTGGCTTCACTGTTTGATGAACCAGTGCAGGAGCACGATGATGGACAATGGCTGTCCTGTAAAGCTGGAAAACAGCTCTGAGACAAAATGGCATCTGGGATTCCCCTTGCGATTTTAAAGATGCGGACAACAATGAGATTAAGTATTCCCTAGGCACAGTTATGGTTTTTGGCCACATGATAGCAGTGTGAGGAAAGGGGACACATTTAGTCAAGTGGATTTGGAATGCTTTACGTTGTATATTCGAATCAAAGGTGTACAAGACTTTGTCTGACTTAAGAACAAATCAGACTTACAAACGTGCTAGTGGAATGGAAGACGTTAGTAAGTTGAGGACTACCTGTACAGTATGGACAGGATTTGAAGATACAGAATTTGAAGCTCTAGCTAGTACTGCTATTAAATCTTCACACTGATGTCAGTTCAGTTCCACTTTTTGCTTTATTTGACTTTCAGTGAATATTGTACAATCACAATTTTTAATTCAGTGAATGAGTGTGTGTACTGTATGTACTTGTGTGTATGAGAAGTAAAGGGAATGCTAGAGAAAGAAGTACTTACACATAAAATTCTAAGAAAAATATAAGTTTTCAAAGCTTTCGTTATAAATATTTTATGTGAGAATTGATTTCTAAAAAAAAGCAATCCTGACCTTTTCCTTCAGACCAGTACCCACACCTAACCATACAAAACCAACAACTCCTTCCTTTGCTGGCCAGGCTTTGGCTCATAAATAATTGATTAAAATTACATCCAGGGAGCATATATACTATATAGAAGATACAGGATCTTTATTTTATTATTGGTGTATTATTATTTATGTTTGGGGATTTCGGGTGGATGATTGTGTTTTCTTCATTTGACAGGGTTTTATTTTCCAGCTTGTTTCACGCATACAGTTCACCCTGAAGCCACGGCCATTAATCTTATTTTAAACCTTAAATATGATTTCCTTCAGGTTGACGCAGGAAAGAAAAGTGAATAAATAATATAATCCCAGGCAGGTTTTGTGTTTCATCTGGGTTGGACGTGTTTTATTCATAGCCTCATATTGTTTTCTCTGAACCCTTAGAGGTCGGAACAAAATGCTCTGTTATGCGACGGCTTTAAAGTGGCAGTGATTTATACTCTGCGATTCAGTGGCTTTAAAATGTAAATAATCCACTTTTTGTAAGCAGAACAAAACTGTCTGGTCAAAGGATACAGATTGGAATGCCCTGATATTTTTGCTCTTTTCTAATACCAATGTTAGACATCACAATATTAGCTGTATCCCTATAACGTGTAATAAAGCTTCTTTGCATTTTTTGCATTTAACATTTTGCGTTTATTTAGTTGACAATAAAATAGTGCAACTGTATAGCTGTATATACCTGAGCACCATACATCATCTTCCATAAATGATGAGTTGTTCTGTCTGCGTTTTTTGTTGACTCAGCACGAACACATTTTGACAATAAAGGTAGAAACCACGTTATAGAAAAAACACGGGTCTTTATCTAATCAATGTTTCTGTAAACACACGTGTGCAGAAATCATATTCTTGTTCCATAACACGACCATAACTATGTAGTAATGAAAAGAAAAAAGTCTCAAAAAACAAAGTTTCTTGATCTGATGGCAAGAGTAATATACACAGTTGGTCTAAACTTAAGAGTAAACTTCTAGTATTTTATTATTTCAATAGAAGCTATCCAGCATTGTGCTAATATTACCAGGCTAACAAGTGAAATTACATTTACTTTACCCCGATAATTAAAACGATTAGCTACATTAGAGAGCCTGTTAGAAAACATTAAGTGCCCGGTAATAAAAATAATTCAGTTTTTTCTACAGCCTCTTCATTAAAGGCAGTGACACACTGTGCAATAAATAAATAAATAGATAGATAGATAAATAGATAAATAAATAAAAAAAGAAAGTAGACATGAGTGCGTTTTCTACAGTATTTGTAAGGGCCTCTATTTGAAGGCTTTTGACATGAGAGGTGCAAACATGAGCCGAATATCAAACGTGAAACCAGCTCTGCTGCAATAGTTAATACATTTTCTACTACTTTAAAATAGCACAATGTAAGTTTAAGAAACTTGGATAATTGTTCTGTCCTTAGCATGAATTTTATAAAATCACGCCGCTGAAGTCAAATGAACTTATTTACCTACACATCATGTGTTTTGCTCTCGTCAGTAAATAGAAACGCCGAAATATTATTATTGAAAATCCACAAAATGGTCAAGGCCTACAATTCCGCACATGTGAAAGGCACAAAAGGCATGTGAATGTGAATGTTACTACCATGTTAATAAATCCGATAATCCACTTCCTTGTGCCGCTGCTGCTGAATATTTGAACATGTTTTATATTCAAACGCGATTCTTCAATTCAGGTAGCGCCAGACTGACTCCAAAATTTGTAATTTATGTATGTTTGCATTTGCGATACCTCTATAATCCTACAGGTTGTGCACTAAACTGGCAGGCAGCTGACAAGTTAACGTGTGGTAGGAGCAAATCACTTGCCAAGCTTGTTTAGAAATGACAATTATGGGGATGAGTCACAAGAGATACGGGCTTCTCCTCCAGGGTTTACACTGAATGTCTGGTGGAATCTTGGCTTTCATAATTTAAGCGGTATAGGAGAGTTGGATATGAGCCGTGCTGTAGGCAAACTGTGTCATGCTGAAGTTTGAAAATGTAATAATATGAACATACGGCCACATATTGCTTGACACCATTCAGAGTTAGACAAGGCAGAGGAGAATGAAACATTTTGCGAGCTGGAAAGAATGTATTCTGGACACGAGTTTAAACAAGATTCCTATCACTTCAGACAAATAAATTTAAATAGTATAGTATAAATAAAGTTTTCAAGGTATAAAGCTTCAGCGTTGTGACAATTCCCATCCCTATTTTAGCCACACAAATCATTGTGAATAAGAGTCAAGGTGACATGAGTAATTAACGTCTGATAAAATGGTCTCAAAGACTAGGGTAAAATCAAGATAAACATTGCATTTATAATGTATAAAAATGTCAGTGGCTCAGGAGGGACAACACAGTGATTTAATTTCAGTCCAATAGAGCTACTCAGTATATAATCAGTCTCTCTGTATATAAACCACAGCAGCTTCCTATAGAGAGTCCTAGAGTCCTTCCTAGAGAGATGTGAGTGAGATGTGAAGTGAACATGGCGATTACCTTGTGCAGGTGAGTAGGAAACGGCAAAAACTTCTCCTCCAAACTCGTCCTTCTTGATCTCCTTTACAAACTCGCCCGTGTCCACCATGAAGCACTGCACGCGCCCGTTCTCCCGGTCAGCCACCAGCAGCTCGCGCTTATCCGCCGCAAAGGCCAGGCTGTGGGGGATCTGGAAGGGCACGCGCCTCCGCTGGTCCAACGATCCTGCAGCAACATACACAGGAATACAATTGTCTAAAATAAGCAGGGTATGCTATACAGAAATCCAATGACTAATAATGTTTCATACTGTACTATCAAACTACCTTTATATTAACATTTAAATACACTGCCTGGCCAAAAGGAGTCACCATTTCAGAAGGGGCGGATTAACAGGCTGCATCATCGGGTCAGGTCTAGCATCAGAAACGTTGTGTGGCAATGAAATAAAGTTAGTTCATGACCCGAATGTACAGTACTGAATGACCAGGTCATCGACATCAATGTGAGTTTTTCTTCCCTGATGGAACGGGCATATTTCCACAATCACACTGTGAAAGAGTGGTTCTGAGAGCATGAGAAATCATTTTCACACATCAACTGGCCACCTCAGGCTGTTACCAAAGCTAAAGGTGACTGAATGGAATCTTAGTGTGTGCCTTTGTTTTTGTTTTTTTGGCCGGCAGTGTATAAATTACAAAAAAAAACTAAACAAATAAATAATGGCAATACAAACCTTCTAACTTAAAGTTTTAGTATATATATTTACATATCTAACATCTCACCATTTTTATCACAATACTTTATGCTTTTTTTTCTTTTTTGTAAGGATGTAATTACTCCCTTGGGTCATGAACACAATAGCAGCAGTGTTTGAATGGTGTGTACCTGCTTCCCAGTGGGACAGATATTTTCCCTCTAGTGAGAATGCGAGGATCCTGGTATTGCAGTAGCCATCAGACACGTAGATGTTGCCAGTGTCTGGATCCACAGCCACATCAGTAGGCTGGCAGAAATGGTTCTTGTCAGGGCCTGGCACAAAAGCCTCTCCAAGAGCCAGCAGCGGTTTCTCTTCACCATCACTGCTCAGTTTGAACACCTACGGCAGCAGGAAATCATAATAACAGATGGCTTGTCAACCACAAGCATTGTAATGCAAAACTCCTGCGCTGAGAAACAGAGAGCTAAAATGAGTCATCTTTTCAAAGCTCAACTGCTAGATTGGTTGGATGATAAATAAAAAAATAAGATTGTGTTAAAATTCTACTAAACAACAACATTCATGAATATGATGCTAATCTGAATGATTATAAAACGTATTACAATAAACTGGTTAAAGCTAAACATCATGATATATGTTAAATATTATAGAAATATATTACAGAATTTCTACAGATCATATTTATAAAATGTTTATGTCATCTAAACAACATCATCAATTGTTTTAAGAATCATTAAAAAAAATACTGCTTTGTGTTGTCAAATATAATAAACTAATCAATAAAGAAAAGTCTCAAGACCAAAGGGAAAAATAGACTAGGGTGAAAATACAAGCAAGGTATTTCTGATAATCTCACAAAAGCATAGAGAGACTAAGTTTATCAAGTACATATTGCCAAGGCTTTAGTGCTAAAGGTCTTTACCAATGTTGAGGTTTTAAAACCATGAGGACGAAACCACAGAGGACCAAAGTGTGACATTCATAAAACCCCAGATAGTCTGCATAAATTCACCATATATTATATTGTTTAAAGACTTAATATACATGTACAGACAGGCCATAATGAGGCATTACTATTAAAATTATGCACTCCAGAACAAAAGTTTGGACACCTTTAACTCCATGATCTTTTCTGATTTTTATTTCTTTCTACACTGTAAAACAATGTTGCTAAGGTGTGTCTGCTGAAGTACTTGTATAATAGAATAGAATAGTCTTTATTGTCATTGCAACAAGTACAACGAAATTTAAAGTGCCATTCGTCAATGCAACAAAACAAAAAAACAAACAAAAAAAAACCCCACAACACACACACACAGTATACATTCCATTATTGCACGATACACAGTTGTATATATTATTTTGCATTAATTGCAGAGAAACACATAATTTAATCTTATTGTACATTTAACCTTTTTTTTATAGCAACATTTAGTAGATTTATCGCACTAGGATAAAAACGGTTCCCTTTCAGTCGATTCACTCGGTACAACACATATTGTATGGGATATCACGCCCTCTCGTGTCCTGGCTGAAGCCACTTTTATTCACGCCTTAAAGACAGTCAAACCTGTGGTGACGTAGGTGTAGCCCCGTCTATACCTATAAGCCCTCGTCACCACGGTTGACTCTCAGTTCTTACGCTCTTCACCTCGCTGTGAACACCTTTTCCGTAGAGTTCTTCTAGGTGCTGCTAGTCAACTCTACATTTGACATTATAAGACTGAGCTTAAAATCAGCTTAACTGTTCCTGTTGGTGTTAGCGACAACAGCCTTATTTGGTGAGTCGTCTACCCGCGGAGCGCTGATTTTAGGTTCACTGTCAGTCAACGCATTAGCGACATCTCAGTTTGGTTGGCTGTTTAGCTGTGCTAACAGTGCTAGCTAGTATGAGCAAGGGAGCTAATGTGACAAAGAAGTCGTCCGCGGTTCTCCCCTGTCCGCAGGAAGACGGCTTCTCTGAGCCCGAGTCACGCGCGCTTTGTCTCCCTCGGCAGAGGGATGGCGAGCAGCACAGAGGTATTTATGGCTCACGCTCTCTGACATTCCAGATAGAGACACGGCATTCGACTCGGATGAACCGCTATCTGCTGAGCGTTCGTTCGCCAGTCACTTGATGCCATTCAGGCAAAGTTTGACTTCAACAGAAAACAGGCTGAGGCAATGCGAGACATCACTCCGCGACGAGAGATGAAGCCCAAACAGGCTCGGACTTTAAAGGGAGAGGAGCTCTGGCAGCAGGGAGACTCTCAATGCCGCAATGTTATGTTCAGGGAATCAGTCCCAAATGGCGTTGCACTTCCCTAACACAGTCTCTCAAGCACCACCACACCCCCCCTGCGCATGTGTTGAGTTGCGCACATGCGCAGTCTCAAAATGGGTGCAAAACAGAGTCGCTATGGGATACCGACTGCAGTTTCGCACAAAGCCACCGCGCTTCTCTTGCGTACGCACCGGTGCTCCGGCAGGAGAGAAATTCTTTTCTTGGCAAAGAGGCGATTCAAGTAGTTTCTCCTTCGTAAGCGAACTCTGGTTGGTACAGCCGTTATTTTGTCGTTCCAAAGAGAGGGGGTGGACTATCCTGTTTTGGATCTAAGAACATTGAACACGTTTTTAATAACGTACAAGTTCAAAATGCTTACACTGAGGCAACTGCTAAAGGCAATAGACCCGGGAGATTGGTTCACTACGATCGATCTCACGGATGCTTACTTTCATGTAGTATTCTTCCCGAGCCACAGAAAAAGTGTGCATTAGTGGGCATGGCCTACGAGCACCTAGTTGCTAGCTCTCCGAATGTTCACGAAGTGCGTCGAGGCGGCGCTGTCTCCTTTTCAGGAGAGAGGCATGCGCATACTGGCCGATTTAGACGACTGGACGCTAATAGCGAGCTCAAATGAACAGGCGGAGAAACAGACAGCGTTAGTTCTGTCTCACATTCAGACTCTAGGGTTCTCCGTAAACATGCAGAAAAGCTCACTGACTCCGAGTCAACAGTTTTCATTCCTGGGTCTGTAGATATGCTCCGTTACCAGCCAAGCACATCTGTCAGAGCACAGAATAGCCGCATTTCAGCGCTGCCATGCTCAGTTTCATCTGCAACACAAACTTCGTTTCCGAGTGGTTTTACAGTTAAGGGGAATGACGGCGTCTATGAACGCTGGGGTGTCTCTCGAGCTGCTGAACATGCGTGCGTTTCAGCGCTGCGTGCACTCTCACCGCCTATGTGCTGTGCGACACCTCAACAGGAGGCTGACAGTGACTCCGTCATGCATGTCAGCTCTTCGGCCCTGGAGGGAACCCAGGCTGTTACGCCTGGGCTCTCCAATAGGCAGGGTGTCGTTTCGCAAAGTGGTGTCAACAGATGCCTCTCCTGAGTGGATGGGGCGCTCTGTGCGTCGGCTCCGCGGCAAGGGGCGTGGTCACAGGAACAACGCAGACCTTACAGCAACTCTTGTTGTATATTATAATAGATTATAGCTGTTGGCGGTGTTTTCAGCCCTGAGACATTTTCGTCTGACTCTGACAGGCCTTCATGTTCTGATCAGGACAGACAAAAGACAGTGGTGTTGTATATAAAGAGACACAGGGGGACTCGTTCACTTCTCCTGCTGAAACTCATTCTCTATTACTATGGTCCAGTGTTCATCTTCTGTCACTCAGGGCCACTCACATTCCAGGGCACCTGAATCTGGGGGCGGACCTTCTCTCCAAAGAGGTTCCGCTTGTGATGGAATGGAGGCGACACCCATGGGTGGTAGCTCAGATCTGGGTGGTTGACCCATTTCCTAAACTGTGGAACTTGCAGGCTTACCTGTTGAAAGGTCCAATCTTATAGCTAAAGACATCCTCCGAATGTGATAGAGACAACTCAAAGTGCTCGGGCCTCGTCTACTAGAGGTTTATATGCTTACAAGTGGCGAGCTTTTGGGCAATGGTGTCAAGAACATCATGTTCTGCCATATCAGTGCTCATTGGTGAAGGTTTTGTCTTTTCTACAAGAACTGTTAGAAAAGCCCTTTCTCCATCTCTACTACTAAAGTATACCTGGCGGCTAGATCAGCCTGTCATATTGGTTTTGATGGAGTGTCAACGAGGGGTACAACGTGAGGTCCAGTGTTCCGTCTTGGGATTTATTGTTAGTGCTTGGGGCACTCTGTGGCCCTCCTTTTGAGCCAGTTGAGTCTATAAATATGGAAATTCTCTCATATAAGACAGTACTCCTTCTTGCTTTAGCGTCTGCTAAGCGAGTGGGTGATCTCCACGCTTTGTCTGTGCATCCATCTTGTACAAAGTTTGCTGCGAATTGTTTAAAAGTTACTCTACGGCCAAACAAGACCTATGTACCTAAAGTGGTCTCCACTGAGTATAGCTCTATGGTCTTTGACCGTTATAGCTTCTGCCCCCTCCTTTTGCTTCTGAGGAGCAGGGAAAACTAAGTACGTGCACAAACCAAGTACGTCTACATGGACCGTACAGTGAATATGCATGTATGTGATCAACTGTTTGTCTGCTTTGCCAGTCCAGTAAAGAGTAAAGCACTGGCTTAACAGTGGCTTTCCCATTGGATTGTGGAGGCGATTACATTAGCTTATAGCAGCCTCAGGGTGTGAAAGCACATTCAACAAGGGCTATGGCAACATTGTGGGCGCTGTTAAAAGGGATATCTGTGGGTGATATCTACGCGGCAGCCAGTTGTTCCTCACCGCACATGTTTATCCGCTTCTACCGTCTGGACATAACGGCCCCCTCGGTGGCCCATTGTGTCCTCTCTGCGAGGTCCATGAGGCAGTAGAGTAGCTATCAGGTTTTTTTTTGGTAACTTTGGTAGATGCTCAGCGGGGCGTGAATATATGTCCCATACAATATGTGTTGTACCGAGTGAATCAACTGAAAGGGAACGAATGGTTATGACTATAACCTCTGTTCCCTGAAGGAGAGGAACGAGGTACAACACATTGCTGCCCCACCTCTCAGCTTAGCTCGGCAAAGAGCGGCTGTCGAACTGAGAGTCAACCGTGGTGACGAGGGCTTATAGATATAGACAGGGCTACACCTACGTCACCACAGGTTTGACTGCCTTTAAGGCGTGAATAAAGGTGGCTTCAGCCAGGACACGAGAGGGCGTGATATCCCATACAATATGTGTTATACCTCGTTCCTCTCCTTCAGGGAACAGAGGTTATGGTCATAACCATTCGTTTTTATATCTACTGGTTCTAGTTTGTAATGCTCTATACCTTCTGCCCGATGGCAGTAGATCAAACAGTTGATGTCCCGGGTGTGAATTGTCCTTTACAATTTTATTGCCTAGTTTAAGGCAGCGGGAACTGTGCAAGTTTTCCAAGTTGATAAGAGGGCAGCCGATGGTCTTCTGGGCAGATGTAATGACCCTCTGCAATGCCGTTCTCTGGGCCACAGTGCAGCTGCTATACCACACACATATGCAGTATGTCAGTATACTCTCAATGGAGCATCGATAAAAAGACACCAGCAGTCTCTAGGAGATGTTGTTCTTCCTGAGCATTCTCAGGAAGTGCAGTCTCTGCTGGGCCTTTTTCACCATCTCAGAGGTGTTTACACCCAGATGACAAGATGGCGCCGGTGAGGTCGGCTGCCGTCACGACTGCTCCGACCGACTTTACTTTGTTTTCGTCTTTTTATTTAATTTCTAGCAACTTTAATCCGGCCAATTCATCACAATTGAGTGCATTAGGTACGATAGAGATACTCTTATTTCTATTGGTCTACAATGTACTCACAATTCGACGTTTTTGACTCCGGATCCGAGCTGGCCGAGTGAGATCCTGAGGGAAAACAAAGGACGCGACGCGAAGCGGCGGCCCCGAGGAAAACGAGCCGGCGTCAGGAACAGGCTGAGAGCGCGTGCACACCGCACACCTCTGCCTAGCATCCTGCTCGCCAACGTCCAGTCTCTGGAGAACAAGCTCGATGACCTCAGGGCCAGGATAAAGTTCCAGAGAGACATTCGGGACTGCAATCTTCTCTGCTTCACCGAGACATGGCTGAACCCAGCGGTGCCGGACCACGCCATCCAGCCGGCCGAGTTCTTCTCGGTTCACCGCATGGACAGGACAAGGGACTCGGGGAAGACAAGGGGAGGCGGCGTGTGTTTAATGGTGAACAGCGGCTGGTGCAACAGCGCGAGCGTTGTTCCTCTCGCACGCTCCTGCACACCCAACCTGGAACTATTGACCATCAAGTGTCGTCCTTTTTATCTTCCTCGGGAGTTTACATCGGTCATAATCAGCGCCGTTTATATTCCGCCACAAGCGGACACGGACACTGCCTTATGCGAGCTGCATGAGGCACTCACACAGCACCAGACACAGCACCGGGACGCTGCGCTCATTGTGGCGGGAGACTTTAACAGTGCCAACCTCAAACGCGCAGCGCCGAACTTTCATCAGCACATCACATGCCCAACCAGGGGTGAAAGGACACTGGATCATTGTTATACAACAGTCAAGGACGGCTACAAGGCACAATCTCGTCCACCGTTTGGGAAATCCGACCATGCCGCCATCTTCCTCATGCCAAAATATAAACAAAGGCTCAAACAGGAACTTCCGGTTCAGAGGGAGGTCGCGCGCTGGACGGACCAATCGGTGGCCGCGCTTCAGGACGCACTCGATGACGCAGACTGGGACATGTTCCGGAACAGCTCCGATGACGTCAGCATGTTTACGGAAGCGGTCGTGGGATTCGTCGGGAAACTAGCGGATGATACCGTGCAGAAAACGACCATCAGAACGTTTCCCAATCAGAAGCCGTGGGTGGATAAAACCATCCGCGACGCTCTGAGATCTCGCGCCGCTGCCTACAACGCGGGACTTGCATCGGGGGACATGAACCAGTACAAGGCTGCGTCCTATAACGTCCGGAAGGCGGTTAAAGAGGCGAAGCAGCGCTACGGAAGGAAACTAGAGTCACAACTCCAACAGAGTGACTCTAGGAGCCTGTGGCAGGGACTAAGGACAATCACGGATTATAAAACACCAACATCCGGTATGACGAACGCGGACATGACTCTGGCAGACGAGCTGAACACCTTTTATGCTCGCTTCGAGGCTGCAGCTAAAGACGCTAGCGTTGCTAATGCTAGCGGTGCTAACGGCTGCGGAGAGGAAGTCACTGCCAGCACCGGAAACGCGTTCATCATCTCCGAGCATGACGTGAGGAGAGCCTTCAAGAGAGTGAACATCAGGAAAGCAGCAGGACCAGACGGCATCTCAGGTCGAGTCCTCAGAGCCTGCGCAGACCAGCTTGCACCTGTGTTCACAGAGATATTCAACCTCTCCTTATCTCAGTCGGTGATCCCCACATGCTTCAAAGAGTCCATCATTGTTCCTGTTCCGAAGAAACCACATCCTGCTTCCCTCAATGACTATCGACCTGTAGCCCTCACCTCAGTGGTGATGAAATGCTTTGAACGGCTGGTCAGAGACTTCATCATCTCTTCACTACCCGACACTCTGGACCCACTACAGTTTGCATACCGCCCGAACCGCTCCACAGATGATGCCATCTCTCATCTCCTCCACACAACACTCACTCACCTGGACACTAGAAGGGGGAATTATGTTAAAATGCTTTTCATCGACTACAGCTCAGCATTTAATACCATAATTCCCTCCACACTCACCACCAAGCTGGAGCATCTGGGACTAAGCTCATCTCTGTGTCAGTGGATCTCTAATTTCCTAACTGGGAGACCACAGGCAGTAAGGATGGGTGGACACGTCTCAGCCTCTCTCACTCTCAGCACTGGAGCCCCACAGGGCTGTGTTCTGAGCCCCCTGCTGTACTCTCTGTACACACATGACTGTGCGGCCACTACCAGCTCCACCACCATCATCAAGTTTGCTGACGACACCGTCGTGGTGGGCCTGATCTCTGACAACGACGAGACGGCCTACTTGAAGGAGATTGGAAATCTGGAGAACTGGTGCCAGAGGAACAACCTTCTTCTAAATGTCAGTAAAACAAAGGAGCTGATAGTGGACTTCAGCACTAAGCAGGAGAGGAACTACCAGACCCCCGTCATCAACGAGAGCCCAGTGGAGAGAGTGGACTGCTTCAAGTACCTCGGTGTTCACATCACGCAGGACCTATCATGGTCCTGTCACATCAACACCGTGGTGAAAAAGGCCCGACAGCGTCTCTACCACCTCAGACGCCTGAGAGACTTCAGACTGCCCTCCAAGGTGCTCAGGAACTTTTACTCCTGCACCGTAGAGAGCATCCTGACGGGAAACATCGCATCCTGGTTCGGGAACAGCACCATGCAGGACAGACGAGCCTTACAGAGGGTGGTGCGATCAGCTGAGCGCATCATCCGAACTGAGCTTCCTGACCTGCACTCTGTCTACAGCAAGCGGTGCTGGACCAAGGCCAGGAAGATCATGAAGGACCTCAGCCACCCCAGCAATGGACTGTTCTTTCTGTTGCGGTCTGGGAAGCGCTTCCGCTCCCTCAAGGCCAATACAGAGAGACTGAGAAGGAGCTTCTTCCCGCAGGCGATACGGTCTCTCAATCAAACCAACACACTGGACTAAACACCTTTGCATTTTCTTGCACACACAGAACGGACAATTATGTCAATGCACATTGCACATATATGCACATATGCACATTTTGCACACTTCAAGGACCTCTTTTCACACCCCCTCATCTCATTAAAAAAAAACTACCTCAAGTTTTTTCACTGACTATAGCCGTAATATATTACATCACATTCCACTTCTGACAAGAGCACATTCTTTCATACCTCAGATTTTATGTATATACATATATATTTTGTAACTTTGTTGGAATCTGTTTTATAGGTTCCTTTTGTAAAAATTATTTAAGGTCACGGAGCGGTCGTATAAGCATTTCACTGCATATCGTACTGTGTATGACTGTGTATGTGACAAATAAAATTTGAATTTGAATTTGAACCCCAACTCAGATCCTCCTCAACATGTATTCCCAAAAAGCGGAAGTACGGAACCCTCTCAGTCCCCGCTAATGAACAGTGGTGAAATGTAAATTTTTTTCCTCCTAAAATCTCTGATGACCTCCTTGGTCTTAGAGGTGTTGAGTAGCAGATTATTTTCTCCACACCAGGCTGTTAGCCGTTCCACCTCATACCTGTAGGCAGACTCGTCCCCCCCAAAGATGAGCCCTACTATCGTTGTGTCATCTGCAAATTTGACAAGGGTGTTACTATGCTGGACAGGTATACAGTCGTAAGTGTACAGGGTGTAGAGCAACGGGCTCAACGGCCGCACATAGCTCCCCGGGTGCTCCAAATGGGATAGCGCAGCCTGGAAAGCTGTTAATATGGCATACTCTGTGGACCTGTTTGCCCTGTATGCAATGAATGAAATGATGTAACTTCGTTTACTTTTCGAAACACTTCATCACCACAGGGGTGAGTGCAACTGGCCGGTAATCACTGTAACTGTTAATTTGTAGTTTTTTTAGGCAGGGGGACTATAGTCGAGGATTTTAGGCAGGGTGGAACAGTGGACTGAGACAAGGACTGATTGAAAATCCTAGTGAGGACTCCAGCCAGCTGGTCCGAACAATCCTTCAGCACCCTTCCAGAGATGCCATCCGGTCCTGCAGCCTTCCTGGTGTTTATGGTCCGCAGGGTACGCCTCACCTCCCACTCTTCTACTGTCCATGCTTTGTGAGGACCCGATGTAAGTATGGGTGCAGCTGGTTGATCTACCTCAAAACGAGCAAAGAAGTAGTTCAGCTCCTCTGCCAGCAAGGCATCACCACCAGCAACACCAACGTTGGTCTTGTTGGTAAGATGCTGAATTCCCTGCCACACCTGCCTGCTGCTGTTACTGTCCAGATGGTCCTCGATTTTCCTCCTGTACCTCAACTAAGCCTCTCTGATGCCACTCTTTAGGTTGGCTCGGGCTGTGCTGTAGATAGCCGTGTTGCCAGACTTGAAGGCGATGTTTCACTCCTTCAGAAGCTGCCGGACCTCCTTGTTCATCCAGGGCTTTTGGTTGGGATAGATCCGTATGCGTTGGTCCACTGTGACAGTGTCTATGCAGTTCTTAATGTAACAGAGAACACTGTCCGTGAACACTTCCAGGTCTGGATCTTCAAAGACATCCCAATTTGTCCTGTCAAAACAGTCCTGTAGCTGCTGCAAGGCTCCGGCAGGCCATGTTTTATAGTCTTTGTAATAATAAGAGCAATTTTCCTGAAGGGAGCATATGAAGGGACTAAAAGTAAGGACATGTGGTCAGACTGGCCCAGCTGTGGTAGTGGTCTTTCCCTGTAGCCTAGCTTGATGTTTGAGTAGACTTTGTCCAGTGCATTTGCTCCCCTAGTAGCACATTTTACATGCTGGTGAAATTTGGGGAGCACTAACTTTAGGTCTGCCTGATTAAAATCCCCTGTTACGATGTGTACAGCATCAGGATACATGCTCTGCCATCTGCTAATGCTACCATGTAAATGTCCTATAGCCGAGCTAGCGTTAGCATCCGGGGGAATGTAAACAGCAGTTATCATGACCACATTAAACTCTCTCGGTAAGTAAATGGGCCTGCATTTAACAGTCACATACTCCAGGTCTGGGGAGCAGTGGCTGTCTACACTTGATCTTAGCCCAAAGAAACAATGGATATATCTCCAGGGTGTGGAGTATCTGTCGCCTGATGTGCCGAATGTCACGTAGACGGATCGAAATACAAAAATTTCCTGAGATGGTCTTCATGAGAGTTTCATCCAGTTTCATCATGGTGCTTGATGGGTTTTGCAAACGCAATTGAGAAGACTGTTATTGCAAGCACTGTTCCAGAACAGGTGCTGTTACTTAATTACTGCCACATGTGCTAGTTCATAATTTTTAAATAAAAATCCAGAATGTAGGAAATAAATCCAAACTTGTGTCCAAATCTTTGGCTGGTACTGCAGTAGGTGCTGCATGAACAGTTACATGCTATTTGCACAAGGGGATGGAATTTACCAAAAATCGCAACATGAGTTATACACAGTTCTGATCTGATCTGGAAAGTCTGTTTCTGACTCAAGTGAAGAGTTGTTTTAATTGTACAACCTGTTCACAATAATGTATTGGTCTGATTTCTTAACATTTTATTACTACTACGGTATACGCCAAAATATACTGCACTGAAACTTGCTCATCTTAAACGTGCATGTGTGTTCGTCGACGGGGCATGGTTTCAGATCTAACCATGGGCAGGAAAACTTTCTAGGATGAATAATTTCATGTGGTACTGACTTATCATACCCGTCACATTCCCCCGATCCGACACCACATGATGCCTGCTTGTGAGGAATGTTAAAGGAGAGGGTGCTCAACTGTGAAGATCCACCCTAGAACCGTGCCTGCATTACGCAAACAAATCGTCTCCTTTTGCTGCAACCTTTCTTCCGGATATGTTTAAGAATCTGCATGAACAATAAGAACACTGTCTACGGAGATGCGTTGCAAACACTCTTTGAACACTTACATCACGTCTACTGTGGTTCATCTTTACACTTCAGTACTGCATATTTTGGCGAATTATATATAAACTCTATTTTTTATATGTTTTTCAATTCTTCTGTTTTATACTGCATGCATTTCACACAAAACAAGCTTTTTCCCCCTACACATTTCTCATTTTATAGACATCTTTTAAGCTTTTGACAGACTTAAAGGTGGACTAGTGCATCTGCTATCTAAGCTAAAAAATAAAATACATGATAAACCATAATAAAAGTCTGATAGATAATTTTGCGAAAAAACCCAATGTCTACTTGCTATGTGACAATATAACATTAAATAATTTAATATTAGCTGTTATCCGCTCCATAAATCCTTATTAGATTAAAAAGGCCTCATATTCGTGAGATCCTGACTAATTAATTTTTTGCTGAATAGATTTGAATCATGATTTCGCAATACGACAAGACAGGACAAAGAAAAGTCAGCTCACTGAAAACTCTTACCTGATGAAGAGCTACATCCGTCACCCAATAATTATTGTCCTTATCGGTTGTGATACCATGTGGCATATAAAACCTGTTCATAGAAAGACAAACTCATTAGCAACAATATTATAACTAAACATTAAACAGAGCAAGCAATAAATGACACCTCTGCACTTACATGTTTCTCCCTGAGGCCTTCAGCACATTGCCTTTGACTGGATCCACCACCAAGATGGTAGATTGTTGAATAGGACCGAGGGACTTCTGCTGGTATACTGCGTTGTTGTCAAAAGAGCTGAAAAAAGAAAAGCAGTCCATCAATGCTTCTAAAAAAAAAAAGAATTAGGTATATATACACAGTACTTTAGTAAAAAAAAACAAAGTATTTTTGTTTCTTATAGGACTCAAGTTCATATGTAAGGCATAACAGAATGATACAATCATAAAAAGAAAGCATGGCAATAAGGAAAATGAGGAAATAATAATTATTAAAATAATAAATAATATTAATATTGTGTAGATCAGGGTTGTTTGGGTGATTTCATTTATTATTAGGTTTGTAAAAGGAGTCAAACCACTATGTGATAATTAATGACTTCACGTGACCAAGACCATTAAATAAGAAACAAATATTTTTGCATTCAAGTTTCATTTAACTAATAAAGGGAAACTTTTGAGCACAGCTGTATATACAGCATATAGTGTGAAATGAAAAGGCACGAGGAAAAATATCTACATTAAGACGCAGAAGCTTTGATTTAATGTGTAGAAATTAAACAGTGCCGTGACAATAAAGAGAGCCTACAGGATCTCAACTGTATCTTCATTCATATAGAGTATGTGTCTGATCCATCACTATATCTGGCTCAAACCTCCCTGCGGACTCCCTAATGTAACCTGTTATGCATAACAAATATTCCTGCCAAGCAACTCAACCAGGAACAGACGCGCCATCACTCCTTTATCTAATTGTCTTGCACAGACAACAAAAGCATTCTCCGTTCTGCATTTCTGCTGGGAATCCTCCACTCCTGCTCTTCTCTTATGATAAATTTAAGCCCGAGTCTGAAACAAGATGTGGAACGGCTCAGGGCAGAGGATGAATGGATTTAACAGGGCTGCCCTTCCCCACCTCGAGACCCAGCTCATTAATTCTACTCTCTGCATTTCTCTCCCTCCTTCACTCGACTTCCATTTTCCAATCATTTCCACCCACACATGCTCTCCATCTGTCTCAGCTGGTTAGTAAGAAGCTGGCGAGGTCAGTCCGGGAGCACAGAGGCTAAGGCAGCTCAGACTGTGCAATAATTCTGTATGCCAGCTTCCAAAATGGCTGCTTATCCCTTATCGACGAGCTACACAGGACTGCTTTAGTGGTGGGGCTCAGTGGAAATGATCTGGGGTGTATAAACAGGCTAATTAATGGGCAATCGCAGCTCACTAGGAATGTAGTTAGAATTCCTCCCCTGCTATTTTAGAGATATGGAGCACTGAATGAATGTGCAGAATTGAGAAATGACATGGGAGAAACCTCTAACTTAACTTTAGTTATTTGTGTTTTACAATTTTTAAATTGTATACATCAAAATTATTGGCACTCAGTTTAAATTCATAAACAAACAAAAAAAAAAAGATCACTACATTTAAAATGTATACTATAAATCCATATACAGTAAACAATATAATTGTACTGTATATGGATTTATATATTTAGAAATATATACAAGCAGGAAAAAAAAACACTATCAAATGCAATATCAATATGCCGATAAATGTAATCTATACGTTCTAAGACAAATGACTTGCGTCAGATATTTTAAACAGGCACATACATTTGTTTACGTTACATTGCTGTCAAATTGCTGTTTTGCTTTTCAAGATCCTTGTTTAAGATGTTATCACTGTCGAGTAATAACACATTTATTTACTAATAAGCAATAGCAGCAAAGCCTTAAATGTATAAAAGCACTGACAGTCTTCAGTGCATGCTATGATTATAAAAGGACTTGCTTTGCTCTGTTTAAGTGCCATCTGATACCATTAAGCGCCATTAAGATACTGATCGCATCGCAGACCAGAAACCGTCTTACTTTCAGTCCTCTCATGCAATGGCGAAATATGAAGAAGCACTTGACGCAGACACGCCCAGATGAATAATGAGAAGATTATGAGTGGGTATCAGCCTCCATTCATCACTCGCGCCACACGCAGCTCTGTTTACACTAATGCCTGGGGATCATGGGGAAGCTTTGTGGATTAGCCAGTCAGACGTGACTAGAGCTGGCACTGGTCTAATAATGACACCTTAGTCAGAGAGACACGTCCTTGAGCAACTTTGATGACTTCGAGAACAAAACAGTACCACTGTTTGTCCCTCACACTTTGCAAATGGCCTTTGAGTGAACAGACTCACAAAGACAGAGCACACAGCGGGCAGTAATGACTTCATCACAGCCTTGCACAAAGCAGTGTGTCATCCATCTATTTATTTATTTATTTTTACTGATTTGAGAATGCACGCCGAAATTCTCGAATCCGTCTGTGAATTTAAATTTAATAGATGGGTAGATACTTATTTTCAAGACGAACATCTAGAAAGGGTGGAAATCTGAGAATTTAGGATATGAAATGTAAATCAGACAATCATAATGCAAGACATAAATGGCTTTCATCTAGACTATCACAAACAGTACATGTCTTAATCTTAACATTCAGGAAAACAAATGGAAGTGTAACACACAGACTCTGAATGCTATACCACACAATGTAGTGTTCAATGTAGTACATACAGTATGATCTAATTGGTACTGTTAAAAAAAACAAAAAAACAAACACGGGTTTTAGAAAAGAAAACAGTCAAAAAGGGAAGAGATCAGAAACTGCATTAAATATAATTCTGCATTTAAACTTTGCAAAGCTCCGTTACATCACTGATTGGCCAGATGATGTTGATACATTTTTCTATAAAAGTTTCTTTTTTTTTTTTTATTCTAATACGATATAATTTCCATAGTAAAAACTACTAATGTTTTATTCCTTATATAACTGTAACTTGTTTTCTTTTTTCCAGAATCAACAGACGGTCCACTAGCTGGAATTCATTACTGTTGGCAAAAATAGAGTAAATAATGCACAAATAGCCGTCCATTGTATTTTACATTACATTCAAACTAATAAACAATAGATCTGCAAATAATTGTCTCCACCATTTTTATGGCACTTTTAAGCGCACAGCATTATGGGATATCAGAATCGGCTTTTATTCGCCAAGTATGCTGACACACACAAGGAATTTGATTCCGACTGTTTGTAGCTCCAGACTAACATAAAAACACTGTAGAAAAAACTCTATACACAGTAATTACACAACATTCAGTAACTTTACAGATTAAATTAAGCGGCCGAGCGGTGGGGATCCTGACGATGTGTGTACATAAAGTGATTGTAAGGTAGGGCAAGTACCCCTGTGTGCATCATACTGTATATACTATACTATACTACTGTAAGTAGTGCAAAAAAAAGCAAGTAGTAGGGATGTAATGTGCATGTAGGGAGTTTCAGAGGCATGGTGGTGCTTTTACACTATATACAGTACGATATTGGATGGTCGATTTGTGCAAATAACAATGATTTAAAAACGGTTGTAAGATCCAGTTCAACTTTTGAGGGTTTATGAGGGTGATGTCTAGGACAACCACAGATGAAGGGATCTCAGAAGGCAGTACTCAAAGCCCTCCTGCAGAAACAGCCAGCAAACACAATGGACTGTATTCACACAACATTTCACATTACAGACACACCCCTGGTGTCTTTACATTAAACCACAGTACAGTATGTGCAGAAGAGAAAATATTTTGCTAAATATTTTTTTGCTTGGTTTTTTTTTTGGTTGTAAGGAGTACTGCTCAAATGGCTGGTACCGTTACCCTGCAGTGACACATTTCTGGCAGGTGGGCGGGTGTTCATTTCAAGTCCTGCTGGACAGTGTGAAAATAATTTCCCTGTGGAGGTTCCAGTACTTACTTGATTCCCCATCTGTGATCCCCTCTGTGGAATATAACCAGGTTATCATCAGAATCCAGAGCCAGACCGGACACCTGACCCAGCTGCAGTGCCACCTCCGGCCAGCCAGTCATCTCCTCCAGATGGGCCCCTAAACACACACACACACACACACACACACACACACACGAACAACCTTTAAATACACCCCGTCATGATTCAACAAATTAGAGGATGGCATATGGTGGCATAATCACAATGGTGTAACATAAAAGAGGAGAAACCTGCTGACTGTCTGATCTCAACACAGAGCTGTGCTGTTTGTGTCTCAAGCTTCATTTAACGCTGTAATGCAATCCGGCAATCTGTTAACTTGGGTCTGATCCAGTGCGTCTGAAAATCAAAGCGACTTGTGTATCGTTATCGTTCGGAAGCATTAGCTGGATGGCAGGCAGTCATCAAGCCCGGCACATGCCTGAGAGAGCAATGGAGAAGCATCAGATTTAAATGAAGGTGTAAAGCCGTTTATGAGGCCTCGCCATGTTCACACTGAGGGTCTACTGGGGGATTTGCTGCTAATTTAAATTTCATTCTGCATTCCCACACTGCTGAGTGTGCACGGCTTATGGCTCATGATGTACAATGACAAATGAAACAAGTTAGCCCCTCATTATTCATCCTAAAGCATATTTCCAAGTAATCACTACTTTGTAACTATAGTGCAATAAATAGGAAAAAGGCTTTGAGGGTAAGGAATGGGGTTGTGCCACATAATGATCTGATAATTATTTAACAACACAAACAATAAAAGCTGATCTACTAGTAAAACTTTAACAGTCAGATTTCATTATTTAAATAATAAAATATAAAAATCTTTAAATATCAAACTTTTTAAAAGTGCAATAATTTATAAATGTAAAAATTTTCCCAGAAAGAAATGTTTTCTAGAAAGCAAAGTATGATTAAAGAGAAAACTAAAAAAATTTCCACTGATTTTCTGGTTTTCAGGCAGTCTACAAAAACATTGAGGTGCACAGGGCAAAGCTAAAGTTGTTCGAGCATCTGCCCGCGTCCCCTACTTGGCTGAGGTGTTCCTCAGAAGGGAACATACAAATAAATAAATAATGTTTTCACTCCAAGAGCAACAGTCCCTCAGAAAGAAAAGTCTGTGAATGTCTGTCCACCGTTATAAATATATAAAAAAAAATATATATATATATATATATATAAATATATATATATATATATAATAATAATAATAATAATAATAATAATAATAAAATACATATAGGTATATAAAAAACTGCACCAAAATAACAACTTTTTTTTT
The DNA here is from genome assembly GCA_013621035.1 of Clarias magur. NCBI lineage: Eukaryota > Metazoa > Chordata > Actinopteri > Siluriformes > Clariidae > Clarias > Clarias magur. The sequence continues at coordinate 187,318 of QNUK01000741.1, read as the reverse complement.
TTTAACTTTGCCATGGAAATGTTAATGACATAAACTTTAAAAAAAAAGAAAAAGAAAACGATTGCCCAGGAAATTTCAGTTCAAAAGGTCAGAACTATATAAGATATTTCATCAGAGACTATTTTCCTGAACTGCACTTCTTCTGACTTCATATTGCTATGAATGGCATGAAATAGTAATGGAGTGTGAAATCACCGTGAGCCGAAACAATAACAACGCCGATTCCAAACCAGCTTCTTGATTAATAAACACGGTCTCTCGCCCATACACTCATACACACGCAGAAATGATATGAAGATGCTCTGATGTGTTTAAAATGGGGCTATTTGCTTGCCAAAAAAAAAAAAAGACATATGAATTCCATTAAATATGATTTACAGTGCTCGGTCTGTCGTAAAGATGTTTTTTGATTGTTTTACAGATTCACAAATTTATCAAAAGTGCAAATACATGGCTCTTAAGGATGGGGGTAACATAAAATATATATGACTTGGATAATACACGGGCATGAGATGAGCGCAACAGGTCTGAGGTCCTGGCCAAAGAGATTTACAGAGACGCAAATGTGAGCCATCAGTACAAGTGTAGTCTTTGCTTCTGGACATGCTGGGCACAATCTCTCTCTCTCTCTCTGCTGTGTGTGTAACCCCGCCAGCTTCTCTAATCTCAGCTTTGTTCTAAAGTCAAGGGCATAAAAACAAAACAAGCTGTCTTTATAATTTTTTTCCAGCATGACATGGACAGTAAGAGGAATTTCAGAGACGGGATACGGAATCAACTATGCAGCTTCTCCGCCAAATTGTTACAAGCAGTCACATGAAATTGACCCCCCCCCCCCGCAACTTCTGGGTTTGTAATTAGATCCCATGGGCTGATCAATAGCACCTTGACAGCTATCCAATAGACACTGCAGGGAATTTGATGCTGAGAGTCCGGGCTCTGTGCTTGACGGAATCTTGGATTGTACAAACAGAAAATAAATGCAGATGCGATTGCGACTGAATGCCAGATATTGACGCAAAATTGCTCTGCTTGAGTGAAACTGCCAAGAACACTGTATATAAAACATACATTTTCTGAGCTCAAAAAGGGGGGGGGGGGGGGGAGGACCTTCTATCACAGGGAGGAAGAGAGAGGAAGGTCGGACTTTGCAAACAGCAACACTGCTCATACAGGCACCTTTGAGGGACTGGATATGAGAAACGACATGTGAGGCAATCACATTAAAATGCCATTGCTATTTTTGCCTCAGAACTCTGTCATTTCTGTTTCTTTTCCACCTTGCCAAAAAAAAGAAGGAAAGAAAAGGGGAAAAAAAACTGTGACAAAGCCTGTGGACATGGCCCAGATCTTTCAGAATAACCTCACAATCTCAGGAGTTTCCCACTGAGATTAATGTCTGGTTTGTGATGATACAGCACTGCAGGTTAAAAAAAAAAATTCTACTCAGCCAATGTTTTTGTTCCCAGTTAATACATTATAACACATACAGCAAACATACATGGTGACCTCACTGCCTTCAAAAACAAAAGAAGATAAATGATAGAAATGAAATGGGAAGCAGCATTCACATGGACTTGCGAACAAGAAAGACAACACCATGCCCTGTTTTTTTTTTTTGTGTGTGTGTTATTAATTTTTTTTGTTTCATGTAAACTGACACCAAGACCCACCTTGTTTTTTGGCCATTGCCACCCCTGAGCCTGGCAGTCTAGCAGGTACAGTCTTGGTCCCCGGAGGCCTGACAGTGGATTCTAACTGGTGAAACTTGTGCACTCTGTCCCTCACCAGAACTGCACCATCCCTGTGTGCGTAGCCTAGCCTGGGCCCACGCCAGCCCAGGTCTTTCTTTTGCATTATGCTATCGATTTCGGCCACCAGATCCGCGTGGGCCTCCGTGGGATTATACTTATGCACATGGACAATGTCCTCCCTCTCCCCTAGGAGTTTGGAGAGTAGGGAGTAGAAATCACCTGCACGGGGAAAAATAGAGGGGAAAGACAAAGAAGGAGAAGAAGAATGGACCAAGTGAATAGAGCTGCAGGGGAGTGTCACCGTACTGCTTGTCTCTCTGACTGAAGATAACCAATGTGCAGCACTGTACACAGAAGTCAAGCAGTGATGGAAAGAAGCAAGGTTATTTATCTGTTTACAAGCAAGTGTGAGAGCACGTCAGTGCTGCTAAGCCTTCATGTGCACACCGTGTGGATTTCCCGGAGCATCATGTATCACTTCTAACCATTACACTAGCTATCAAATTACCTCACTAATCACCGCAAGTGGCAATTTTGACAGCCCTCACAATTCGATTCAGTTTCATATCAGTACGCTGTAATACAATTTTTTTTAAGTATGTGTCTGGATGCATCTTGAGTTAAGATTTCTACAGGCGACAGTATATTATAATTTTTTATAATTCATCTTCATATACAACCATGAAATTTACAAAACGTTGCACACACCTATGTTTCCGTTTGACTGCCTTTATCTTTGATTACAGCGCACACAATATGATGGATAGCTCATGTATAAAAATTATTACTCTTTCAAACTTTGAAATACAGTGGAACCTTGGATTACGAGCATAATTTGTTCCGGAAGTGGGCTCATATTCCAAAACACTTGTAAACCAAATTATAATTTCCCATAAGAAATAATGAAAACTCAAATTATTTGTTCCACAGCCCCAAAAAATAAATACATAAAAATAATTAATACAATCTATAAAATGAAAATAAAACAAATTAATCTGCACTTTACCTTTAAAAAAAAGTACAAATAAATCCTGACAGATAAGTGGTGCGCGCAGTGTGTGTGTGCGTGTGTGTGTGTGTGGAATTAGCCCCTTCCCTCGCCTCATTTTACACAGTAACACTCCTCTTCCCTCTCCCCACAACAAACACACACACAACGGAAACACCATTTTAACATCAAAAAAAGAAATCTCTCTGAGACTGACATGAGCGTATATTAACGGACTCACTTTTCAAGTTTCACAAAAAACACAGCGGAAACACCGTTTTATCGGAAAACAAGCGAGACTGGCATAAGCGCATACTAACAGAATCACTTAAGTTTCACAACAAACGGACACACACAAACACGGAAACACAGTTTTAACAGGGAAAAAAGAAATCTCTCTGACCTGGTGTGAGCGCATACTAAGGGAATCACTGCTGTAAAGTAAAAAAAACAAAACAAAAAACAAATGAACCAGCACCTTACCTTTGAAAAGAATTGCGACAGAGCAGAGTTTGTGTGTTTGCGAAGCCGTGGGGGGAGGGGAGGGAAGGTGAGCGAGTGACGCTCGGTGTCGAAATAAGAGTCGCATGTGTGATACATGATACTCGGCGCTCGTAAACTAATACTTGCTCGGTTTCCGAATAAAAGTTTATTAAAACTATTTTTAAATACTGAACACTCGTAAACCACGTTACTCGCAATCCAAGGTTCCACTGTATACATACATAGTTTCAAATATGGTCGTGCCATCAGGGAAGGAAAAACTCCACTGATAACCTGGTCATTCAGTACATTCAGGTCATCAGCTGACTTTATTTTATTGACACATAATATTACTGAGTCTAGACCTGAGCAACCAAAGCAAGCCCAGATCATAACTGTCTCCAGAGGTGGGCTCTATGCATGACGGGTGCATTGCTTTATGTGCTTTTTTTTCTTAACACTAATGTACCAATGGCTCAGGAATAGGGTCAATCTGCACTCATTAGACAACATGACTATTTCTCCATTGCTCCAAAGTGCAGTCTTAATGCTTCCTAGGAAATTTAAGGATTTTTTTTAAAACAGGATCTGAAACTATAATTTTTGTGATTGGCTGTGATAAGCTCGCTCATCAGGATTTCCTTGATTAAGATATTGACAATTTTCACTTTCTGCTCTTTATGTAATAAAAACGTACAGCACAGCACTACTGTTAATGCTAGTTCTGTCTCCAGCTGTATACCATTAGAGGGTCATTAATATCCATGTTATAATATGTTTTTCTTTTTTTTTTTTTTGTAATGGTATGTGACAGCCCGAGCTATTTGTCATCAGAAACATGAACCATCCATTCATATTTGATTAGTTGTTTTTTTCACCTCCTCTTTTCTTTGCATACAAAACCCAGACTTCCAGCTCTACGTTTTTCTTTCTTTCTTTTCCTTCTTTAAATATGCCTGGTGTCTAGCATTTCTTGGACATGTAAAAATACGATTTAAAAAATTTGATCCATAAGACCAAAAAAAAATTTGATCCATAAGACCTTATGACCGGGGTAAAATCTTTGAAGAAACCAAACATTTTATTACTCCCTTTCCAAAGCAGACTAATTACTGCTTTATTCAGTGTTGCAGTACTAGAAATAACACTCTAAAAGGACAGAGAATATGCATGGCCTTTCTTCCTAGGGAAACTACTTTGTATTCAGTCTGCTAGATGACAGGTCATTTGGAGAGAAAAGGTTAGCTCGTCTGTAGGAAATACTACTTTTCTTTCGGGCATGTTTCGTGAAGGCTCCACAAATGCTTTATGACTGCAGCAAAAGCTGCACCACACAAAGAGGAGACATCAAATTAGTTATCAGCTAACACAAATCATCACAAGCGCAGCGGAAAACTAAGAACCCGTAGAACGGTGCATCAAACACCATATTTGTACCGTATATTATGTATATTTATACATATATACTCTATCTGCACCTTCAATTGATATGATAATATCTTCATCCAACTGCTCCTCGCAGACCTTACTGATTACCCATTTCCTCTGAACAAGCACTGTGGCCCAAAGCCCCACCCCTATGATGTACGATTAGAGGTTGCTTCTTATTTATTGAGCCTATCAATCAGAGGCCGGCCAGCAAACACACGGAGACAAAACGTCTGACAGTGCCTGGATTTGTGTCCTAATAACAGCAAAGGCAAATATAGCAAGTGATTTATCAAGCTGTCCAGCCGTGAGCTTAAGAGCCTAGAGATAATGAGTGTCACAGCTTTAGCTGGCTGCTGTGGACGCAGAGGTGCAGTCACGCTTAGACTTGTCCTCTTTCCCATCCTTACTCATGGCTCTAACTGATAGTGTCACAAGCAGCCAAGGGCCAAACATCTGCTCAGGGAGCTGCCTCTGTGCCATATCGGAAAAAAAAGTTTAATCCCAAGTTGTGCTCATCAAATGCCACACCACATTTATAATTTTAATCTCAAGAAATGCTGATTTCAAAATACTAAGCCCATCTATTATTTGGATGCACTGTTGCTGATGAACAGCTCCACATGTGTATGGCTTGGCTTGTGTTTTTTTTTTTTTTTTTCCCATAACCGAGTTTTAGATTGATGACATTATCATGATCTGACCTGCTGAACCAGCATTAGCATTCGGTTTAGATACAGACTACAAATCAATTCTGTAAAGTCTCCCTTGATAAGGGCTTCTTCTTATTGATGTAAATTCAATGATGTGATGCTTCATCAGAACTGCTTCTGATTAGTGTCCAAAAAAAAGGATGGTAGAAAGCCTGAGGGCTTTTAAATCTTTCTGAAGAGTAGGAGTTCCTAAGCTTTTCATCAGAGAAGGGTAAGTGTAAAGAATTGCATGATTCAATTTATTTGAAACCTCCATTCAGGAATTTTGAACTTCTCTCAGAGCATGATTAAAGAGGAAGACTTAAATGACTCATCTTCACCCTTACTCGTTTCATGATTTCAACTTGAAACCTAATTCAAATTCTGCTAGTGGTTCCGTTATAAGTGAGTCTAAGGCTTTTTTCCACATTTGGTGTTAACATCCATCTCAGGTGATACCATCTCAAGTGGTAATGGCATCACAAAAAGTAAACTGCATGTTTTTGTGATGGGGGGGGGGGGGAAAAAAGATAAATCATATTAAATTGAATCTTTTTCCACTTTTAAGGTGGAAAATGGAAGAAAAAAATTACCACAGTATATATATATAAATATATATATATATATTTTTTTCCCCCTTCGCAAAACCAAGTTGGTAAGCTGGGGTCAGTGCGCATGGTGAGCCAGGATACAGCGCCCCTGGAGCAGACAGGATTAAGGGTGCTGCTCAAGGGCTCAACAGTGGCAACGAGGCGGTGCTTGAACCCCATCCCTTCTGATCAGTAACCTGGTAACCCAGGTGCAGTCATCCACACACCATATAGTGCCATTAATCAGGGGGAAGAGAGGGATATGATGTCCACCCTTGTCTCAGGAGCTGAGTTAGATTAGTTAGTTAATTTGTTAATTATGTCGAAAATTATCTCTAAATTATGTCTTGGGGTTTAATTATGACTACAAAGCTTTATAGTCATAAATAAAAGAACCATACGGTTCAAATGCAATTCAGAACAACTTAGAAGCAACTATTAAGAAGACAATTATTAAATGAGACATTCTTGCTGTACATGTTTCTGTTCTGATTTTGAATGAGTTTTGGCAGACAGCTCTTTACCCATGCTAATAATTAATTAACACGTATTGGGATGCAGAGTGATGCATGTACACTACTGTAGTTAAACATTCCAGTGCTGTTACTGTCTAATATCACTATCTGTTGGAAAGTCATTCGTCCACCTGTCACAAGTGATTTAATTCTGATTATCACTAAATAAAACCAGCTCTTTCTATAGGATATTCATGACACTTTCTTGGTTTTATCTGAACCAAGACCATGAAGCCATAGTCTGCAAAGCAAAGGTGTAAAATAAATAAATAAATAAAATGTATATCTGCAATGCAGGAATGCATGGTGAGTGCTGGTCACTGTCAATCTGGTCACTGGTGCACGTGACCTCTTTCTTCACATGTGTGAGCTACAGTATGAGGTACGGTGACGAGAAAAAAAAAATGCACAGATTAGTTCTCAGGGTAGAATTGTTTGAACATAATCCAGGCACAAAACCAAGAAGGCCTATTATTCAAAAAACACTATACTACCCCCATGGTAAAGCATGGTAGTGTCAGCTTCATGCTATGGGGCTGTTTCTCTTCAACTTAAACTGAGGCCATAGAGAAGATGGAGGGAATCATAGATAGCTCCCTTTTTGGCACAAAAAAAAAAAATCAGCTGAAGATGGGGGGGGGGGAAGAAATTATAATCCCACCTTCCACGATGATATCAAACCAAAGCACAAATCGAACTCAATAAAGAAATGGCTTTAGAAACAGATAATCAATGTTTTGGAAGGGCAGTTAGAAAAATCTCAAGCATGTTTGCATGAAAGACTGGAAAAATCCTGTCAAACCAAATATGTGCTTAGTTACAAGCAAAAGATGGTTTATTAGTTAATATCATACTAAACATGGGAAAGTTATTGAACCAGTTTTTAACAAGAGCTTTTAATATTTTAAGATCCACTGTAACGATTCACAATTGCTTTCTAATGCATCGCAAATGCTCAAAGTGTTTCTGTATGACAACCTACACTAATATTATGTTAGTAATAAGGTTGCCAAATATACCAAAAGAATACCTGTATCACTCCCAAACCAACAAAAAGAACTCAAACACACAATATTTAAACACTGGGTTTTAAGTACAGTATAACCCAATATGAGTCAGTTGTCTATTAGTAATCTATATTTGTATAGATTCAGTAATCTACACACGTGGACAAAATTGTTGGTACCATTCGGTCAATGAAAGAAAAACTCACAATGGTCACAGAAATAACTTTAATCTGACAAAAGTAATAATAAATAAGAATTCTATGAATGTTAACCAATGAAAGTCAGACATTGCTTTTCAACCATGGTTCAACAGAATTATTTTAAAAAATGAACTCATGGAACAGACCTGGACAAAAATGATGGTACCCCTAACTTAATAGTTTGTTGCACAACCTTTTGAGGCAATCACTGCAATCAAACGATTCCTGTAACTGTCAATGAGACTTCTGCACCTCTCTGCAGGTATTTTGGCCCACTCCTCATGAGCAAGCTGCTCCAGTTGTTTCCGGTTTGAAGGGTGCCTTTTCCAGACAGCATGTTTCAGCTCCTTCCAAAGATGCTCAATAGGATCGAGGTCAGGGCTCTTAGAAGGCCACTTTAGAATAGTCCAATGTTTTCCTCTTAGCCATTCTTGGGTGTTTTTAGCTGTGTGTTTTGGGTCATTGTCCTGTTCCAAGACCTATGACCTGCGACTGAGACCCAGCTTTCTGACACTGGCCAACACATTTCTCTCTAGAATCCCTTGATAGTCTTGAGATTTCATTGTACCCTGCACAGATTCAAGACACCCTGTGCCAGATGCAACAAAGCAGCCCCAGAACATAACAGAGCCTCCTCCATGTTTCACAGTAGGGACAATGTTCTTTTCTTGATATGCTTCATTTTTCCGTCTGTGAACATAGAGCTGATGTGCCTTGGCAAAAAGTTCCATTTTTGTCTCATCTGTCCATAGGACATTCTCCCAGAAGCTTTATGGCTTGTCAACATGTAGTTTGGCATATTCCAGTCTGGCCTTTTTATGATTTGTTTTCAACAATGGTGTCCTCCTTGGTCGTCTCCCATGTAGTCCACTTTGGCTCAAACAACGACGGATGGTGCGATCTGACACTGATGTTCCTTGAGCATGAAGTTCACCTTGGATCTCTTTAGAAGTCTTTCTGGGCTCTTTTGTTACCATTCGGATTATCCGTCTCTTTGATTTGTCATGAATTTTCCTCGTGCGGCCACGTCCAGGGAGGTCGGCTACAGTCCCATGGATCTTAAATTTCTGAATAATATGTGCAACTGTAGTCACAGGAACATCTAACTGCTTGGAAATGGTCTTATAGCCTTTACCTTTAACATGCTTGTCTTTAACTGTCTTTCGAATCTCCTGAGACAACGCTTTCCTTCGCTTCCTCTGGTCCATGTTGAGTGTGGTACATACCATGTCACCAAACAACACAGTGACTACCTGGAGCCCTATATATAGGCCCACTGACTGATTACAAGATTGTAGACACCTGTGATGCTAATTAGTGGACACACCTTGAATTAACATGTCCCTTTGGTCACATTATTTTCTAGGGGTACCATCATTTTTGTCCAGGCCTGTTCCATGAGTTTTTTTTATTTTTATATAATTCTGTTGAAGCATGGTTGAAAAGCAATGTCTGACTTTCATTGGTTAACATTCATAGAATTTTTTTAATTATTACTTTTGTCAGATTAAAGTTATTTATATGACCATTGTGAGTTTTTCTTTCATTGACCAAAGGGTACCAACAATTTTGTCCACATGTGTATATTTGATAATTAGTAATCTATAAATATATATTTGTATTTCTGGGTTGTGAAGCTTTAACATGATTATTTTTGAAAACATTTTAATTACAATTTAAAGAGGGGATAAAAACACTCTTGCATCACTGGTGATGAGTTGTTTTGATATATTTTTTAAACGTTGCCAGGATGCTTAAGGACATATGGCCGTCTCAATCACAGATGCACAGTATTGATGTTTGATGCCTCAACCCCTATCTACAATTGGAAAGCGATCAGCGGTCCACCACTGGCCAGGCTTTGTTCAAATAGTGGACTGTTCTCAGAAAGAAAAAAAAACAAAGAAAAAACATGACACTGACCAAAATATGAATACTGATCAATTAAATCGATAAAACAGCAAACAAATGTAGCTATAAGGAAATCACAAAAGATTTTTTTCACAGACACAGACATTAACACTAGATTTATCCCTCCAATCTTGTCCTCTGAATGTTACGGCTAGGGTTTAATATTGCACAAAGCAGCTTCTATTAGTTATTCAGTTACCCTGTTCTGTGAAAAGCTAATGAGGATGTGAGGGGCAATAAAGCAAGAAGCAGATGGGCTTGCATCTATTCTAATCCTTAGAGATTACTTAGCATCTTTGATTCATCGCCACTCTTAAAGCAAGACACTGACTGAATTAGTGCAAATCTCAGGAATGCATTTTATTAAGCTTGTTTTGTCCAGGTTTAAAACACTTAACAGTCTGTGGAAACAACGAGTCTGTTGACCGTGTTATGCGGTTTATGAAACCAGATGGGGTTTTTTTTGTCTGGGAGAAGGCGAAATGAGCTGCAGCTGCTATAGGAATCATTTTGAAATTTTTGTTTCAAATACTCGACATATTAAAATCTTAAATGCTTTTAGTATTAAATGCTTTCCGATCGAGGGCACTGTAAATCGTCACAGTAGATCGAATAAATAGATGTCAGCCAGCGGAAACACATCTTTGCTGACCAATGAGGCTGTCGAGCTTGGAGTCTGTGACTCTTTGGTTTGGAGGAGCCATGGCAACAGAGTAAATCTGTTTGGCAATGAAACATATGGGAAGTGAGAAGGAGCCCTTCAGCAATGCATGTGCAGCAAAATTCTGGCTAAAACCTCACTGGTGTAATGTGATAACCTGGTTAGGATTTGATTACCGGTAATATAATGTGTGTGTGTGTGTGTGTGTGTGTGTGTGTGTGTGTGTGTGTGTGTGTGTGTGTGTGTGTGTGTGTGAGCGAGCGTGCAATATGGCCTTAATATGGCGGCAATATTATTTAGTAGCATCAAGCCATACCCTAAATACCTGCATACCTGTACATCTCATAATAATGATATTTAACATGCAAATATACTGTATAATCAAAACTATGCTCCATTGTATCAACTGTGAACAAAGTAGATTAGGGCCTGGTTGCCTTACAGATTTACTATTAGGTGAATGAGTTTTTTATTTTATTTTCCCCTGATACTCTGTTTGAACAAGCCGTATTGTAAGCAGCAGCATTTACTGTCCATGTGGAAAGAAGAGACCCTGAAGCAATGAAGAAAAACCCACAGTGTAATCAAAGCACAAAGAGAATTTCTTAGATTGTGTAAGCATTGAGCAAGGTCTCATGTACACACACACGCACACACAGACTCTCGGAATCGTTTTTCTGCCCACTGCGGCTGAAGTGTTTTAGCAGCATGTGACTCAGACGATGACCGTGAACACAAGAGACGCTGGGTGTGTAGGTGGGGATCTGTGCAGGGTGTCAGCAACATAACAACAGCGGTTTGTTTCTAAATGTCTTGTGCAACTTTTTAAGACGGGTCAACTTTCCGTTCGAAGTAATTTTCCACTAGTTTTTATCGTCTACGTTACTGCTTTTAATGTAACGTACACAAATACTTTTCACAGCCACTTGGAGAACAGCATATTCATAACACAAAACCAAACAGAAAACTATCTGTATACTAACTGTATTTTGTATGCGTGTGTCCCATGACATAACACTACGGTACCAGAGGTTTAAAGTAACGAATTACATTTACTCACGTTACTGTAATTGAGTAAAAAAAAAAATTTGTGTACTTCTAGTAGTAGTTTTTAAAATCTGTAATTTTACTTTTACTTAAGTATGTTTTGTCTGAAGTATTGTAATTCGCTACATTTTAAATCATATTCGCTACTGAGTAAAACAAATGAATGAAAATGCAAAAATAATAAAAATATTATGCTTTGTATAAATGCTTCGTTGCGCTCTTGTGTGTGTACCGTGTCCTGATCGCGCGCCGCTCCAGACTCCGCTCCAGGTTTTCTGACTGTCCCCACATTGGCATCTACCTGACCTTCCACACGGTCGCTTCCGCCCTGAGAGTGACGTCATCAACAAGCGCGACCATATATAAACCAGAGAGAGACGCGGGAAAGAAGAAAGAGATTGTGATTTTGGCGTTTTGGTATTTGGTTGTGACTTTTTGCCTCCCATTGACTTTGATTATTGCTTTGGTTGGTCTTTGTATATATTTGTAGATAATTTCACTGTATGTTTGTGCACTCAGCAGTAGTAGGGGCGTGGCTGCCATTTATTTTGGAAAGAGGGAATTTATTCACTATTTTTGGTTTAGGGAGTCAGGGAAGGTACCTGTATTTTTGTGTGTGTGTGTGTGTGTGTGTTTTTTGCAGGTAATTTAGCTACTAAATATAAATACCATTTAGTTTATTATTTTGGCCTGGGTCCTTCCTGAATCTGATCCTCCTCCTGTTGTGTGTGTGTGTTTTTGTAAAGCAATACACACCTCATTATTTCATCAGTTAATGACTGGATCTAGTTCTTTCTGCCATATACTGTACCACCATTTCTATACAGTTTAAAATAGAACCCTGAACCATTCTGTTGCTGTACGGCCGACACTAGACTGGGACGTAACGCCATATTTAAGTGACTACTTTGATTTTCAAGCACAAGAAAGACAACAGCTTTATTATGCAAAGGTGTTCCTTCAGTTAAAAACAACTAGTTTGAGATTTATATCTGCTCATCTTTTTTTTTTTTAACTATGCTAGAATGACTCATCCCACCCCCGGTGTAAAAAAAAAAAAAAAAAAGGAACTCACTAACTTTTACCCCGAAGAAATTTTTTATGAGCTACTTTTTTACTTTTAATTGAGTAGATTTTTATAATGGTAACTTTACTTTAATTTCACTGAAGTAATAGTACTTTTACTTGAGTACAAAATTTTTGCACTCTTTCCACCTCTGTACGGTACCTTCCAAACAAGCTGAAGCTGGGTAATGATTGAGACTCGTAATGTAAAAGATTTGAATATCAGAACTAAGCACATCTCATTTGGTCTTAAATTGTGAGTTGTGTCGCTGCGATTTCTTCTTTACAGGGTCAGCTGCTGAGAACGAGACATAAATTTGTTTTAAAGGCAGCGCATGCACCAAAGTGCAATAATCTCAAATGATGGAGTAGATAAATGTCAAGTGATGTTCCGTACACTGCACGTGGAGCATTAGTTAGCATGCACAGGTCTATTTTGTTACATTCTATATAAGAAACAATCAAAGTGAATATGAAGCTCCTTGGAATCAAGATAAATAGCAAGAAAATAATATTTCTTACTCAAATAAAGTAAGATTTAAATCTACCATAAGGACTTTTGTAAAGCAGCTGAAACTTTGACAGATTGTCAATATTGACCTGTAGTTATTTGCTTACAGAGAGCAGAAATTCTATCATTATGGTTGACTGATGAGTGGTCTGAATTATATATATTTTGTTCTTTTCGTTCCCCATCCAATAAATGGTTACAGTTTCTTAAATAGGGCATGGCTGGGATGACAGTGAAAAAAGTCACTAGCTGTACCATAACTCCCAGCAGAAAAGCTCAATTATTAAGCTTCTTTACTCTACTAGTGTCATTTGCTGGCAAGAAAACCTGATTTCTGAAGGAAATCTAGAAATTCACTGATGGCACAATGGGAGCTGAAATCCGAAACCTGATCTCATTTCCATAACCAAATGACTCGTAGTTGTTCAAGGCTTTCATGCCAGTAGGGGGCTTTAATCTCACTATTGACATTCAAGTACTTCGACCATTTCTAGCACAATCCCCTAATCCACTAAAAACTCCTTTAATATTCACAGTTATCATTTTGTCTGTCCATGACTGAATGTTGGCATGCCCTGTAACAGGCCTCTCTCTGCTGCTGCTGATAAGAAATGAAACATTTTTGTTTTGCTAGAAAATCATGCAGCACAAATGGAGGATGAATCTCTGAAGGGTCAGAAGTGAAATCTAATGGTTTATAAACACCTAGACGCACACAGTCTGGCCCCGTTTGACCGATCCATGCTCTCTACCCTCAGCGAGCAGGCACATGCTCTTTTAGTGATAACCCTACTCGACATTCAGCTGGTGTCCGGTTATCATGAGCCACTTAGCCGCAGATCCTCAGGAGACGACTCCAATCTGTTTGTGTATAATACAAGATTTAAAACTACTTAAAGGCTACTGTTTAATATCAGCATTTGCATTACGCGTCATGCCTGTTAGGGAAGTCAGAAACTGTAAACGCCACCACTAAGTTTTAAGCAACACCAGTGAACAACAACTTAACATATTTGACTTGTGTTGTCACGCCCTCTTTTGTGAAACATCTTGACATAACGCTAGAACAATCGTCATGTCAAGTCATGTGATGTCATGTGATGTCATGTGATGTCATGTGATGTCATGTGATAAGATAAACACTATCTTACAGTGTCTGCATGCCTGTAGATGATAACCACAAAATACAATGTGGGCAAATTTTCATTTATATAATAATACTGGAAATTCAATGTAGAGTTTATATACAACTTATATAAATTTAAAATAAGGATTTATAGTCTAGTCAATGAGCATCTGTCAGTCATTTAATAACTGGAGTAGGAATTTTTACCCCTATTCTAACGTAAAGTTTAATTGTAATTTGAAGTAATTAAACTAGTAAATCAGCTAAGTAGCCGTATAACACTGATAGACAGTTTTGTTTTCTTCCTAAACAAGCTGTATTTTTAATCCTACCTCAAGGTTACTGGTGGTTTATGGAAATGAGTCATTTTGCTGATAAATATTTATTTGGCAGCTTTTACGGTTGCAAATTGCACATAATGCCGTCTTCACATTGAGCTGTTTTTATACTGTTCCAAGAATGGAGATGAGATTTTTCCCCCTCCTCTCTCATTGTCTGCAATCCTTCTCATCACGAGTGCAATGATGATATTTTAACAGCTTGTCAATCAAATAAGCTGCACCCCCGCCCACCCTCCTCCCCAATCACAGTGATCAACCTGGACATTTTAGGAGACGCTATTAAAAAGCATGTGCTATATTTTTGTCTAACTGGCGTCGCTATTGTGTCTGTATAACCACGTTAAGATGTACAGTAAATTAGTAATGGTGTTAGAAATATGCCTCGTTGTTGTAGTACATTCACTTCATCATATATTCTGTTTCAGCTGTGTCGTCCTTGAGTTTCTGCCGCATTAACAACAAGCAATCAGAAGTCTTCTCTGTTATGCTGATTACGTGGTGATGCTGCTGTGTTCTGGGCCTGGAGCGAGCTCTCAGCAGGTGTGCGAGGATTAAAGGCCCGCATCCTGAAACTGTTCCTAAAAAAAAAAGCAGTTAACAAATGCAGACGCCAGCTTCACAACATCAAAGCGCGCTGCCCTGATCTGCATTCGCTCCACTCTTATCTCTCGTTATCTCTAGCTCATCAGGGAAACAAAGAGGGGGGAAAAAAACAAAAGTAAAATGAGATTTAAAAAAAAAAAAAGATAAAAAGAGAGCCTTGACTCTTTACTTTCCCATCCCTTAACCTCAAACCTCAAAGTGGTGCTTAAACCCAGCAGCCAAATCTTTATTCACACAACTAGGTTTAGAGAGGCTTGACAGTGAACGTGACACCAATCTGTCATGATTCACCTCGGTGAGGAAGGAAAATGAAATCAAAACGGAAGCTCCTCGGGGGAAAGTTCCTGCATCCTCACACACCAGAGTGGTTACCAGGGCAACACTGCTTCAAACATCAACCTTGGACATAAAAAATGTGCAAGCTTTAGTCACTTAAACTCAGTTCACAGCCTGCAGGAAGAAAGGAGAACCTCAAGAACGAATGAGAGCTGCAGAGCTCAGAAACTGCTAACAGCCACTGCAGAATCATTAATCTTCTTCATGCCCAATCGCACCATGTGATGCTGTACACCTGATTTGTTGGGATGCTATTAAAAGCAGCCTTTTTCTTTCTTTCTTTTTTTTTTAAAACAGAGGCCATAACAAAGTGTTTCAGTGCGGTCTGTGATCATCAGAAGGTGCGGTTCATTGTTAACACAGTGTACTCACCCTGATCCAGGACCTCCTCCTCCTCCCTCTTCGGTTGCTGGAGAGTGGCGGCGTCTTCGCCGTCTTTGAAAATGTGGAGAGAGAAACCATCAAATGACCTAGAAATGAGCCTGATTCGCATGTAATGAAATCAGAGCAGGAGTGATTCATAGGCAACCGCAGCATGACCCTTGAAATCTGCTTTCTGGTGTACGCTGTTTAACAAGATTCACATCTTTGTAATGTATTTTAAATGTATTTCTTTTAATCCAAAGAAAAAAAGGATGAAAAACGCAAATATTTAAAATTAACTAGGGCCTCCTGCTTAAAAAAAATGCATTAAAAGAATAGATTTATAGAGTGACTTTCAAAAGCAAAAATTCAAAGAAGCACATTTTTTGTCAACAAAACACTGGTTACTAGTATAACTAATATATTTTTAACACATGCCCAGGAGACCATTCCTCCTGTCCTGTAATGTCTAGCAAAGCTGGAGGCAATTTTTTTCCAGGTCTCTAAGCAGAACACTTCGGGTCATATATACTTTTCTGATTTATGCATATTTTAAGCAGGACTCAAATCCAGGAACTGAGCAGATTTTGGAGTTGCAAGACATTGACGTTTGCAAGACATTGAGTCCAAGGTAAAAATGGAAGTACAGTGGAACCTTGGATAACGAGCATAATTCGTTCCGGAAGTGGGCTCGTGTTCCAAAACACTCGTAAACCAAATCATCATTTCCCATAAGAAATAATGAACTCAAATTATTCGTTACACAGCCCCAAAAAATAAATACATAAAAATTATTAATACAATCTATAAAATGAAAATAAAACAGATTAATCTGCACTTTACCTTTAAAAAAAAAAGTACAAATAAATCCCGACAGATAAGTGTTTCCGTTGGTGCACGCAGGCGCCGTGTGCGTGTGTGGAATTAGCACCTTCCCTTGCCTCGTTTTACACAGTAACACTCCTCCTCCCTCTCCCCACCTCGCTTTTTAAGTTTCACAACACACACACACACACACACACACACACACACACAACGGAAACACCGTTTTTAACAGGAAAAAAAATTCTCTCTGACACTGGCATTAGCGCATATTAACAGAATCACTTTTTAAGTTTCAAAACAAACGCATAAACACAGCGGAAACACCGTTTTAACGGAAAAAAGACATCTCCCTGAGACTGGCGTGAGCGCATACTAACAATCACTTTTTAAGTTTCACAACAAACCCACACACACAATGGAAACACCGTTTTAACAGGGAAAAAAGAAATCTCTCTGACCTGGCGTGAGTGCATACTAAGGGAATCGCTGCTGTAAAGTAAAAAAAAAACAAAAACAAAACAAATGAACAAGCACCTTATCTATCGCGACAGAGCAGAGTTTGTGTGTGTGTGTGTGTGTGTGTGTGTCGGTGTCAAATTACGCGTGCACACGAATAAGAGACTAAAAGAAAGAGGGAGATGTTGATTATACAAGTAAGAGACGAGCAGAGTTTCAGTGTGTTTGCGAAGCCGTGGGGGGGTGAAAATAAGAGTCGCATGCGTGATACATGATACTCGGCGCTCGTAAACTAATATTTGCTCGGTTTCCGATTAAAAATTTATTAAAACTCTTTGCTCGGTTTGCAGAACACTCGTAAACCACATTACTCGCAATCCGAGGTTCCACTGTATGTTTGGTTCATCATCTTATTTAAAGCACTATCTAGCTCTATGTCCAAGTATAAATCTTCTAGTCTTGCGGATTTGTGGTGCCATAAATCTTGACAAGGCCCCCCTGAACCAGCAGCTACAAAAAAAATCCCCAAAAGCATCACTGCTACCTAAAACTTTGATTTTGCTCATCATCTATCCACAAGACATGATCCAACTTTATTTCTAATGGTAACTGATGAAATTCTGCAGATGCATTGAGAGAGATGTTGTGAGGAAAGTTTCTTTCCTGCAACACGTCTAAGTATAAGCTTGTTGGTGTTGTATAATGATTGATTTTGAAACTTGACAAAAACAGGAATGAACCCAAACTTTCCAATTAAAACTGTGATTTTAGGCTCTTTCCCCCCCTTTCTTCACAAATCTCCAACATGGTTTCAGACATGGAAATGTTTTTGTTATTAATCATATTTATCTTTTATGTTTAAACTTCTTTGTTTTGTTTCTATTGTAATAAATGCCAACAGGATTTTATGTTTGCGCAATGTCTTATTTATATCCCAGGGAAACAAGGCATAAAAATCTGATTTACACTACTGTGCAAAATTCTTGAGCTCTTAATACTTTGGCTTTCATTTTATGCAGGTTTTGGCTCTCATTTTCAGTCCAGTCCCTGCACTTGACCTGTTTTAGAGGAATCTTTTTTGCTTGTTAAGCCACACAGTGACCTATGAATCATTCAAGTATAAGAAAAAAAAATCTAACATAAGGCATGAACCAGTGAGAAACAGGTGCAGATGAAAACAGATGATCAGCCCAGAGATTGGTATTCTGATGATGCTGAATGCTGAGGGTTTGGAACAGATGAAATGAGTTTGCTGCTGAGGTTGTTCCATAAAACAACCAATTCTTGGCCTGTCACAATAAAATATTTGTTCATATTTCTTTAATCTACATAATACAATTTAATATCAAGAATTAAGGGGTGGCTCAAGACTTTTGTTCAGTACCATATATATTTTAAAATATTCCTTAGGGGTGATAATTTTGGCATATACATTTTTATGACGGTGAGAATCAATAAATCTATTATTGTTTGAGTGTAAATTTTGAATACATTTTCAACATTGATCTCCATCAACAATTCTAGGGGCCATTTTTTTTGGCCAAGAACATTACTAGCCCATAATAGATCCCTGGTGGGGTATCCATGAGGTCATCCCAACTTCTCATGTATCTCTCTAGCCACAAGATAACTAGCTAAGGTGGGAAATAACTACTGCCAGATTCAGCAAAAATGAAGGAAAAAGTAAAAAACAGAGGGGGTGGTGGGGTGTACCTTTATGCACCCCGCCATGATTCATGGACATCATTTGGTCCGGGCTGATGACGATGGGGATGTTGGCTTCAGCAGGAATGTTTCTGAACAGATTGTTGCTGCCGTGGTCCATGCAGTCCATGTAAGGCTGAGCATGCTGGCTTTCCATGTAGTACATGATGTAAAAGTTGCACATCTCGTCGTTGGAAGTGCCGCTGGGGGAAAAAGAAGGAGACAGATTATCCATCCCACAGAAATCAGCGTGAAATAGAGCGATTTTACAGGATGGGTTAAACCATATTTAGTCTGGGCTTCTTTTTAATCTATTCATTTTAACCCCGTCAGAATGTCACATCAGTGGAATGAAAGGGGTTTTGCACTTTTCGTTCAGTGTAAAGACACTCCGGGAAGCATTTTTCTTTCTCCTGCACAAGTTTAACCAAAACAATCAAATGTAGTCATCAGTGGAGAGACATTCATAGAGATTTAGATTTAGAAGTTCCAAGCACAGTTATGGACATGTTGCCGAGCCGTGAGCACTTCAACTGTTTCTAATTTCATTATAGCTGTTTGCTGAAGGTTTGAAATTGTTATACCTGTCACACACTTATCACTACAGACCACGTCAGGCAGCATTACATAACGGACACATATCTGAAAATCTCATCCCAGCTCATTAGTGTTTAATCTGAGCTCGAGAATCAGCAACAGACTTTTAATCATCGATTCTGACACGGTCATTTCTTCACTTCTTACTTTGTTCATTGCCATTTAAATGAATCACGTCTTCACTAAGAGGAGACAATGTGTGTGTGCGTGTGTGCGTGTGTGCGTGTGTGTCTACTGGTACTCTGGGTTGCTTCCCATGGGATGCTTTATATGGCACTCTGACGTTACCATTGTGCACATCCCAAATCACCATGGCAACAAGAATGGCGAGGCAGACCCACGTAACACACAAACACACCCCCACAGACAAACACACACACACACACATGTAGACACAGTCACAAAAGAGATTCATGAAAAATGCATGTTTCCCTGGAGACAACTTTCTTTTGTGCTTGACGATTCTGCAAACACACTACAGCACACACACACACACACACACACACACACTCTCACACACAGTAACTAAGGTGGAGCTGTGACAGGAAGCCATACTGGGCTGGGCAGCAAGCAACACTAATGACCACCTGTCACACACTTGGGTGATGTGAATCTCGAGACATGAGCCCAAAAGCATTTTGATTTTGAGGATATGAAAACACGACTTTAGCACACACACGCACACACACGCACGCGCGCACATAAACATACTCTCTCTCTAGCCTATGAATTTTCAGGAAAAACTCAAAAGTAAAAAAAAACGCAAGCAAAGTGGACAGTGGATTAATTCATCACAGAAATGACATTATGAGCTTAAACCTGGTGCTATTACATGAAATAATTGAGGAAATCTCAGAATTACTCGCTCTGGCTTAAACTCACCCAATTTGCGTTTTCTTCGTCTTTCCCTCTCCTGTGAAAACGCAGCGAGCAGCCAGTGTGTCTCCGTATCTCACGTCAATGGCATTGCTGGCTGGATAAAATGCCTGCAACAAACACACAGCTGCTACTTATTCCTGGGGAAAAAGAATCATTGAGGCACAGACTGCATACTCATTTTACAACTTGTTTTTTTTTTTTTTTACAATTACATCCCTACACACAATATGGAGTTCAGAAAACTGTGAATATCCAGAAGAGAAATATAAAATGCCTGGATTTTGATTTTTTTTTTCTTTTTTTGGTAAGCACAGTGCATCTTTTCTGAACTGAACTAGAAACGAAAACACTCTTCTGCAAAGGTAAAGGCAATTTCATGGTTGAGGTGAAATTAATTTAAGGGACCTGGTGAATGAAATTCTTTTCATATTGTTGGAGTCAGAGCTCTGTGAAAATACTTTTTTGGTCAGCCAGGGAAAAAGTCAGGGGCAAGAGAAAGTAAGCAGCAGTGGGCTGTGTACTGCTGGAAATGCTCGATGCATCCTGTTTTTAAAAACACAAGTGGGAGGTTTTCTTAAAGAGAAAGACAAGAGGGAGGATGTTTGTTTCACCTCTTTTTGTTTTTTTTTTTTCAAGAAGCAAATGTTGGTTTAGACTTCCTAAAATAACACAAGACGGATATTTAGGCCACGTTGCTGCCGGATCTATTTTAACAGCCCCGTAGCCGTTGAGATTGCAGTTTGCTATGTTTGTGCAAAGCATTAAACCTGAAGTTTGCTCGAGGAAAAGAAACAAGCTGCCACACTTTCACGTACAAGTCCTACGGTATAAATTTAAAGAAGATTTCACCCTGAACGACTTGAGTGTTAACCTCTATAATCGACATGATTATCAGCGCCATTAAAGATTTATTTTGCGACGAAATTGTGACTGAGACGTTCATTGACATGATGTTCTATTTCCACTGTTGTTAAGAGTTTTTCTACACGGCCCTCAACTCTATTTAAACCTGCTGACAGCGGTGCCAGATAGACAGCCCTTGCTTCAGATGAGCCATTCATACAGGTGGTTCAGCGTGGGAATATAGTGCCTCAGCGCTCTGTCTGAAATGAGCAGAGGTGGAATCAGGGGTTGTTGTTAAAGTGCCTTCAAACCGGGACTGGAAGGAGTGAAATGAGGTGTGTGTGTGTGTGTGAGAGAGAGAGAGAGAGAGAGAGAGAGAGAGAATTCACCGTCATTCGCAGAACGGTGGTCTGATGTGTTGACACGTGTGTATGATAGGATTAAACAACAGTAAACAGTTAGCAGCTGACACGCTAATATGTTCTATAGAGTAGCTCAAATGTACCCTCTGCACTAAAGCTGTAGTGCATAAAGAAGTATTAACTGAGGAATCAGGTGAGACTGGGACTGATCAGGTGTGCAAAGCTTTGAGTTTATCAATCGCATTCAAATATTTAAGTGTTTCTGAGGACAACAAACAGCACTGGCCCGATTATAGCATAAACGGTGTAGTAAGATAGGAACATTCCTTTTTCCCACCAAACACGTTCTTCGTTATGATAGGGTACAAGAATTTGTCTTTGTCTACGATCGGTTAGGTCGCCAGAGCTCTGAAACAAGAGTCAATCCAAAACCATGAACGCAGGACTTAAACTGTAAATGCAGCTTAGTTAAGGGTCTCAGATAAATGACAGTGAATTATGGAACCAGCGAGCTCTGCGCACAATGCTGTGCTTGGTGAGTGTCATGTCAATTAGCACGAATAAACGCTTTAACAGTCATTTCATCGGTCCTTGTTGTTTTGAAAGCAATGTCATGCAGGGTATTTCCGTGGTACACATGTTTTACACGTCACACCGGACCCTGGCGCTGATGTGGTAAACACTATGCCTCCTCCAGAATGGAACGTGTTGCTTAAACGCAAACTGAGAAGACTTTGTAGGAAAATTTGTGTTCTGTGTGAATTAAAACACTTTTGAGGTGGTCTTAATATTGCCTTTATATGAGGATTTCTAGAAAGAGGGCTTTCTAGAGGGCTAGAAAGTTAGGCAGCAACACTTAGAGCTGGACTAAGAAAAAGTCTTTCACCTCCTCTACTGTACACTCAGTGATAGATCAACTTTCAAAGCATTAATTTTGATGTAACCCCCATCATCGCTGCTCACCTAATAGATCACGAACTATCTTAGCACAAGTGTGTCTCTGTTGTTACTCAGAGTGACTACAGCAAACTGCTGTATTGTGAATATTGGAATACTCCAGAATTGTCTGTCTGCACAACTTCTGTGTTGACTTTTTCATTAATATGATCTCAAAGGTCAGTGAAAAATAGCCAGTAAGAAAATGAGCATTTAGTTTTCAGTAGACTACAGGAAAAATCTGACCTTTGTCCCATACCCTTAAAGAACTAACGGTGACACAGGTGTCACAAAACCCTTTACATGTTCCAGAAAGTTCTTTTTTCAGCTTTATCCTTGACTTTAAAGAAGTCCCCAAATGACATCTAATAAAATCCTGGTGCAGTCATGTGACAGTCTGCAGCCATGACATCATTTCCAAAATGATGGTGTGTCTGAGTAGCACATGTGACAGAAATAAATCATTTTAAAAAGCTTTTTTTTTTTTTTTTTTACTAAAAGTGTTTCATCCTATTTAACAATGATAGTGATTTTATAACATCTTTTATTTTTATTTAAATTGTTCTGGTTGGAAATGCATTTCTTGAACCAATTGAACAAATTACGAACATATCTCATATATATATGTTTGGACACACCTTCTCATTCAAAGAGTTTCAAAGAGTTTTCTTTAGTATGTTCTTTAGCCCAAACAAGTGTCTTCTGCTTGTTGCCTGTCCTTAGCAGTGGTTTCCTAGCAGATATTCTAGCATGAAGGCCTGATTCACACAGTCTCCTCTTAACAGTTGTTCTAGAGATGTGTCTGCTGCTAGAACTCTGTGTGGCATTGACCTGCTCTCTGATCTGAGCTGCTGGTAACCTGCGATTTCTGAGGCTGGTTGAACTTATCCTCCGCAGCAGAGGTGACTCTTGGTCTTCCTTTCCTGTGGCGGTCCGCATGTGAGCCAGTTTCTTTGAAGCGCTTTATGGTTTTTGTGACTGCACTTGGGGACACTTTCAAAGTTTTCCCAATTTTTCAGCCTGACTGACCTTCATTTCTTAAAGTAATGATGGCCACTCATTTTTTTTCTTCACTTAGCTGTTTTTTTCTTGCAATAATACAAATTCAACCTCTTTGAATGAGAAGGTGTGTCCAAACTTTAGGTCTGTACTGTATATATGCATACACACACACACACACACTGTACACATGTATATGTATACACACACATACAGTACATATATATGTAAAAAAAAAATAATTTTACCTGGAAAAATATGATGGAACATGCCATGTGATGTCTTTTAAAATGTGTTTCATGTGGTCTGTTTGTTTGTCTTACTGTATATCCCCTATAAATTCCCTTAAATCTAGGCTCTTACAGGTTAATTTTGAGACTTTGAGCATTTTTTTCCCTATTAACCAACATCCCTTGTGATATCGGAGTAACTCATCAACGCTTCTTCTCACAGAAAAAACACCACCAACCTACAAAACATCAGAATCTCTAAGTAAAACTATTGATTTCCGTCTAAACACAATGTTCTTTTTAAAGCTTAAAATTTTCACCCGGTACACTTGCTGGAACCTGCACTGAAAGAGCTCTCCTTCTCTATACTGAACTGTATATGGTTGAAATGACAATAAAAGCCTACTTGACTTGACTTGAAGAGGGAACCAAAAAATACAGGGAATTTATATTTCTGCTGTGGTGGTGTTTTTTTTCCCATGAAGTTGTGGTTGCAAGTGCACAAAATGTGTGACATTAAGTGGAACCAGTTTAACTCTACTGAATATTTAAAATGACATTTTACATTTTTAGGTTCGGTCCTTGTGCAGTACAGGGAAAGTGGTCATTATGTGAAGAGGTCTGAATAGGAAATCAACACAGAGTCTCAGTCAAAAAGCCTGCTGGCTCAAGGGCACAGAAAAATGGTTTTTAACTCCTGCTCTCAATCTCTTCGTCTATGATTTGATGATCAAATGTACAGTAGGTGATGGGAATAAAACATGGATTTAAAAAATGATCTCACACAATGGCAGATAATAATCAAGCCTATCGAGCCTTTAGTGGATTTATCTGACACTAAAACCCCTCTGCAGCATAACGTCGGTGGCGAAGATTCTTATCCTATGATGTGTAAATGTATTCGTCTGACTTAATGACTTGACATCGTGATCTTAATACGAGCTAGAGAGAAAGAGGCAGAACTGTCAATAAACCCGTCATGGCTTCTACGTAGAACTGATGAGTTTTTCGGCAAATCGATAGCAACGCTGTCAGGGACATTTGTATATCTCAATTTCTCTGAATTAGATCATTTCTAAATAGCTCTGCATGTTCTATTAGAGCATGTGAATAATTATTTGGAATGAAATACCAAACTGTGTTTTTCTCAGAATTAAGAACCTAAGGTGAGAAACCTCAGTGCAGAACAAATGAGTCATACTGTGCATTCCTTCATCCAGCATAATTGCCCAGGTACACATAACAAGAAACATCACCTTGGACTCCCAAATGAAGATGTTGGGTGCATCACTGAGCTGCAGTATCTACTGACAGAACAAAAGAGCTGCTTTGTGTTTCTAATCCGTCTAATGCTGTTTTGTGCTTATGTGCTCGGCTCAGCTGCTGCATCCTGCTGGGTCTAAGCTACGACGCTGCATGGAAGGAAGTGTAATGTCTCAGCATGGCTCACATATGACATTTAATCCTGGCCTTTAACTCAGAAAGACAAGCCATCTGCCATCAAATTGAGGCCTCAATATCAGGGGTGGCTCGTATCAATGTGCTAGCATATCGGAGGCTATCCTGGGAAAACTGGGAACATACCCTGGACGAGATGCTAGTGTAGCACGCCCACACATTTGCTAGGTGAAACACATTTGTAGCACATCCACCCACTGGGATCTATTCTGGAGAAGAGAAGAAACTAGAAAACCCTCAAGAAACCCAAATGGACGCAGTGTGACCACGAATAGAGACACTAACCTAAGATCAGGATCAAACCACCATAAATTGTTTAGGGACAGATATTTATGAATGTCCTGCATATCTACTGTATATGATGTGCTCTTCAGGTAAAAGGCAACTTTTTAAACACATCTCCATGTGTAGTTGAGTGTTACATGGGTTGTTGCCATGGTGATTGGTGGTTAAGTTCTACCTATGTAGCAGCGTGGGTTGATATATCAAACTCACAAAACCTTTGGGAAAGGAATTGAACTTACATTTTGCTGCATTCGCTCTTTGTTTAAAAGTTGAATAAAATATATTTGGTGTGAAGTACATTGTTAGTGTAAAAGCTACAGTTTTCAGTTCACGTCATATTGTATAAATGTTAAATGTATGCGGAGTAAACATGAGCTCTACAGTTTCTCATTTGGAAATCTCTGGAAATCCATATAAATGTATACAATACAAAAGTTTTTGTCTGTACATTGGTCAGAATACATTTCTATCCATTTATTTCATACACTGAAGGACTTAAAACCAGTCTCTGAAATCTTTCTGTGTGCATGTCCATATGTCTGTATACATGTTGGTCCAGTCAGATTTTGTTACAGCATCACACAAAACTGGTTGGACATAATTTAACAAAACCTTGCCAATCCTTCGATATTTGCCTGAAGTTAAACCTGAGCCAGAAATGAAATTATAATGTTGAGTAGAAGAGAAGTTATGAACAGTTATGGACCAGATTAGACACCGAAAGGTTTGACATCAAACTGTGAGCACGTCTTAAATCAACCGCTGGACAGAATTTAACAAAACTTTCGCAGTACTTAGACATAGTATCTTCCTGAAATGGCCATCAGAATTTTGAGTAAAAATAATACTATGAACACTTACTGTATGTGGCGAAATTAATAAACTGCTTTATAAGTGTTTCTACAAACTCTTTTCCCGTCAACGGGAATAAATGAATTAATGCTAGTTGAAGATACATACAGAAACACTACCGAACTGGTGGATGGATGTTACAGATTTTGTAACACAATGGAAGACTCCCTTAACACATGTAATTAAAATGAGTAATGCAAGTAGACCAGGATGCTATGGGTATAGGGGAAGTACCTGTGGTAGCTGTGGAGACTGTCGCCCAATCAATGTCCACTCTCCCTTTCGAACTCTGTAACCACTAACGACTTTACCTACAGCACACACATAAAAACTTTTTTTTTCGCGCAATCTATGAAAATTTCATGAAATTAAACCATTTCTGTTTAAAACTCACAGTATAATGAGAATAGTAGGACAGGAAATATAGGAACTCACCAAGGCGATGTGTGTGGGTTCTGAAGGCAAATGGGTACATCGGGTATGACTGGTAATTGCAAGCGATGTCAGCGTTGGTAACTAGAAGCAAACAACATGCCAAGTTTTCAATTACTGTCAAACCGTGGCATTGCACAAACTGTCAAGGATTACATTTGGACCAAAAAACTAAATGAGACATGGACATTTGTACAGAACCATGAGCTTTAAGAGTCTGGGAATTCTCCTTATAAATAAATCAATAAAAGAGACAGTGAGGAACCAGGTTGGGTGTGTGTATGGTGATTTGGTCGACTTTCAAAAGATTTTCCTCAAAATATAAATCAGTGTCAGATTGGCAGGCAGCTCCCTGTTGTACCTGTCTTTCCCGGCGGGATGACGGTGTCTACGGACATCATCAGGTACATGCCAGCTATAAAGGGCTGCCTAGACAGGAAAATGCAAAATGACATTAGATTTGTCCTCTAAATCTCATCCTTTTTCTACACTAAGCATTTAATCATTCAACACGGAAACCATAAATAAAGGAAATTAATTTCTTCCAAAATAGCTTTCAGCCATCATGCTATCAAGGATTTACATGCTTCATTTTGTCAGTCTGTAATCCCACAAGGCGCCTCATGATTACGCCAAGCTTTTTGCACGTGGATTTGTTCGGCACTGCTAAATCTTTCTGCGTCCCACAGGTACTTTTAAAAACTGTTTGTTAAAGAATGTGGGTCTGGACTGACAGATGTGTGGAAAAACAACAAGTCTATTTCTCATCTTATGTGATTCTATTAACTAATGGACTTGCTGTGTGTGCGAGTTAAGGACAAAGAAGAGCAAGAAAAGGAGAAAGCAGAGCTCGAAATCGACTTACAGCCACATCCATCAACTATCTATCGGCATCATTGACAGAAGCAACGAAACTCCGACCTTGACGACACACTGAACTCAGATCAATAATAATCTGCTTCAGTGATGTCACTCTGCTCTAACTGCAGAAGCTGTGCCACTTCTTATCAATTAGCAATTCCCTGTGTACATGTATCATTTTAAAAACATCAGTTTTAGAGCTACGAGTCTAAGCGCTAGATGTACTGTAGGATGGACTGAAATGGTAAATTTACCTCCTGCTGTGAGGCAGTTAGTCAAGCAATCCATCGACTTTGACTAGAAAAGCTTTTAAATCCCTAATTAGATTTTCTGCCTATTTAAATTGCAACTCCTTTTTGCTTTTCACAGGGAATGTCCAATTATTGCCACAACACCCTGATAATTGATGCAAAGCCCATAATTACAGGCTTCATAAAAATAAAAAAAACGCCTAAGGTTGATGGATCCAAGAGTCGATGCAGCTTCAGTCAATAAACATGGGCAGTTTGTAGGAAAGCAACTTCTTAAATAAATCAAATTCCGACATTTACCAAGCTCATTATTATTTCCAGATAAATTATTATACTAATACAGCAGAAAAAGTTTACAAGACCTGAAACTGAACAATTTTTCAAATGCAAGTCATGCACGACAAAAGCCATGAGGATTAGAAACTCACGGTTTGGAAGTCATTCTGAGAGTAAGTCCTGAGCAGTCTTTATGGTGATCTGAAACCAAGGGAAAACACAGTCAGCCCAAACCATTCACTCTAAAAGTCACCTCATTATGATTTGGCTTGCTAAGCAGAATCAGGCTGAAATAAAAGTGGTGCCTTTAGGGGTTTTTTAGTTGCCTTCACTAAACATTATTTTTAAAAAAATAGAAGTTGACAGTACTGGGCAAATACTTGCAGGTTGAGAGAATAATGAGTAGGTCAGCAGTTTCAGCCCAGAAGGGCAGCTGTTTGAAAGTTATTTTCTTAAATTATCCAGAAAATGGAGTGAAATACTGGGTGAAATGTTAAAAATAGCTCAACGTTGTCAGAAGCTTCTCTGAAGCTGCCTGTTAGCCATTACACCGGAACAGGTATCTCCCAGAAGGGCAAAATAATGTATTCAGAAAACTCGAGCCTCATTTCCTTAGATTCCTATTCTCATCCAAGGTAGTATTACCACAGTTTGCAGTTATTGCTGCATTAAAATGTAACTGGAAATTGTCAGTTGCTGTGCATCAATCATAACGGATGATCGTATCAGAACAAAATACCAGAGATAAGATAATGATATAAGACACCAACCAAAACAGAACATCTGTAATATCAAAGATGAGGTAATAAAAAATATATAATTAAATTATATGCAATAATCTTATGATCTGTAAATGCTTCATAATAGCTATAATTTGAGGTGCTGTTTGTTAATTAGTCATTATTGAGGCTGGTAAATCAAAATGAACTTCGCCTCTGGAGCAGAGGTACGTTTTGGTCTTGCGTTCCAGAGAAGGTCTTCATGAGAGCCAGTTTCATCATGGTGCTTGATTAGTTTCGCGAATTAATGTAATAATACTGTTCTTGCAAGAACTATTCCAGAACAGTTGACCTTCGTGTTTTTTAAATATCAACTGTCTGTTGTTGATACCTGCAGTAATTACCTAATGACATTTGTGTTATTTAATAATTTTGAAAAAGTCCAGTATTGTTCTACAATGTAGAAAATAAAACTTGTGTCCAAACTTTTGACTGGTTATTATCAAATAACTTATCTACTAATTCACCGGGACTTTTATAGTATGGTAGATCATTTACATAATCCAACTAGAGTTATAATTCAGATGTTATTTGTTTAAAAAAAAAAAGTTGTAAAAAAATGTATTTGTTATTTAATAAACAAAAATGGTGAAAACCGTTTTCTGTATCGAGACGTTTTCACAATGAGTCTTCAATTAAAATTTTATTTATTTTATTTTCAATTCTATTTGTATAGAGCTTTTAACAATTGACATTGTCGCAAGCAGTCTTCAGTGTCAGTGCCATGAGAAGGATACGAAAAGTAATTCTGCTTTGCATCAGGACCAATCACAACACTCCACTGGTCCTTATTTATCGATAACATCCCTCATATACCCCAGCATAAATTTATTGCTTAACTACATTATGAGCCAATTATAAAATTTTGCTACTCTCGCTGATTGAGTGTCCATGTATGTGGAATAACGTACTGTAGGTGGCACTTTCCTTGGATTGACCAAGACCAAATTAAGATTAAAAGGGGGCAATTCTAATGTGCGATTGAACAAAATTTGGATGTAGTTAATTATTTCTTTATTGTATATAATTCAAGTAAGTGCACTTCCTAAGTCTTTAACATGTTATTTCTTCCATGAATGTTGGTTATAACCATATGTTGCCTACCCTTCCACAGACTGGGGGCAATTTACATAGATTTTATGTATCTTTACACATTCTGCATTGTATAATGCTGGAAATTGTACAACAAGGCCATGCTTATTAAACACAAGTATATAACTATTAATATTCCAGTACGAATTATGAATTTAACCCTGAATTTAATTCTTTATCATTAAAAAAAAAAAAGAGAGAAATTAACATACAAACCACTTAGATCAATTTAGTCAAGAACTACTAATTTGCCACAAGACAAATTGCTTTCATTGAATTTCTCAATTTCTCCATTTTCTCATTATTACTTGGCAGAGAAACAACAGCACTGCGCCAGCATTCTGTCAGTCTGGTCACCGAGTTCCAGTCTGCTGTTGGCTTCGTCAGTGAAAATGTACCTTTAAAGTTATAGACATCACCATAGTGGATTTGCAGCACAAAGTAGGTTATCCTGGTATCTCCTCCAACTCTAAAGCCGACATCTGTGCAAGAAAGAAGGGAGAAAATGAAGGAACTGTGAAATCAGACAGGCATGTGAAATGAGAGAAAGAGCCAGAGACTGAGAACTATAAGGTGTATGAGGAACCAATTACTGTCCTTGTGGCTATCTTTGCCGTACAGATATGTTGATAAGAAGTCTCAGTGGAGAGCAATTACAATTGTCGAGAGAAATTCCTCTGATTATTAATGATCTCAGAAATTAGCCGGCTGTGCCGGGGTCACTGATAATACGAGGGACAGTCTGATAAGAGTTACGAAAAAAGGCACAAAGAGAAGAAAAAGGACTGACAAATGGAAAGACAGGGAAAGACAGGGAACATAAGGATAGGAATAATCAGGAAACACTTGATACGATATAATCATGATACGTAGGTGCTGATTCAGTTTGTAAGTATCACGATTGTAGGTCGTTATTACATATTTAGCAACTGTACCTACCACACGTGTCCTGCGCCATAAATGAAACCAAAATGTTGAGTAGAAGGGAAGTTTTGTGCCAGATTACCTCACATTATCTAGCGCTTTTATTGGATGAATATAGTGCTTTTTCCCCTTGAGGTGGGCGTGGCTATACAGGCCGATCAACCCGAGAGTGGAGAGAGTACAGAATATGTGGAAGACACAGACACGACCGTAATGCTCCTACAAGCTGCCCAAATCCTCAATACGCAGACATGAAAGTGTGACACATCATGGCTTACAAACAAAAAATTATAATAATTGTATGTACACTATGAAAACTGAACCTTGCACCATAAATAAATACATATAAATGTAAAAAGTCGATTGTATGTGGCGATGCATGTATTGAAAAAGAACTGAATCAATTCCCACCCCATCTCTAATAGACCATGGTCTATATACAGAAAGACAGAGATCACCTTTAGGGAGTTTGGTGGGTGGAGCATTTCTGGCCCAGGCATACATAATCTTGGCTTCATCCTCACAGGTTCCCTGTTCTGACCCACAGTCCCTGCACACACACACATGCACACAAACAGGGTTTCATTATTCACCAAACCATCAACACGCTCAGAGCCCTGAAGGCTTAATAAATGATCACACACACGAACGTGTTTACATCATGGAGAGGAATTATAATACAAAAGTGTGAGAGACCTCATGCCCAGTTATCATTACACCAATACTGTTTAACCATCGTTTGGCATTTCATCACATGGAAATGTGAAAAAATACAAAAGTGCACTGTGTGGGCTTGAGTTAATACAAATATTTATATTTATTTGCCAGAGAAAATGTACTGCCTCCACATGTGATCAGGACGGATCATCAAAGCTCAAACTAACAAGCCTGGTGCCATGGAACCTGATGCATTATGTTAAAAGTGCTTCTGTGAATTCAAACATGAGCTTTGTATTAAACATGCAGTGAACGTTGAATAGAAAAATAAATAAATACATATATTTTATATACATGTACATATATGCAGTGCTGTGCAAATGTTTTAGGCAAATGTGAAGAAATGCTAATCTGTATCCAACACTACTGATTATCTTTATTAAAATAAATAAATAAATAAAATAAATTTCACAACAAATATTAACTGTTTGTTTTATTACTCTTCACTGCTCTTTATAGAAGTCTCTTTTATGTCGAAATGTTTTCAAATGCACCTTTGCTTATGCCATTTTCTGTGTGCATCCAAGACTTTTGCACAGTACTGTAAGTAAAACTGCAGTTAGGTTTTACTGTGCATGCTGGAGAATATGAGCTTTTCTGGTAACTTTGTGACACTTCCTCCTTTCTATTTTCTTGCAAACACAGCAGGCTACATTAGCATGATAAACATATTTTCAGTTAGTTTTTAGTTCCGTTTTTAAAGCAGCCTGTGTCTAGATGAATCATAAATGAAAGTAAAGTGAGTTTTAATGTCTATTTATTTCATAGTTTACTTGATTGACTATGT
This sequence comes from Clarias magur, assembly GCA_013621035.1. Taxonomy (NCBI): domain Eukaryota; kingdom Metazoa; phylum Chordata; class Actinopteri; order Siluriformes; family Clariidae; genus Clarias; species Clarias magur. The sequence continues at coordinate 155,152 of QNUK01000741.1, read as the reverse complement.
CTTTCTAAATGTTTTGATGGTTGATGTGTTATATGCAAAATATTGCTATAGTGCTTGAAATTGGTAATTCTATGTAAATATTTTAAATTGGTAATATTTATCGGTGGCTGGAACAGAATACCTGCAATTACATTTTTTCCTATGGTAAAATGCATTTCGAGGTACCAACTTTTGCCTAAAAAAACTCGCCTCTAGAATGGAATAAACCCGTATGCAGAGGCACCACTGTATTTCGCTTTAGAATATCAGCTTCCTTGGACTCCGGGGTTAAATCCTAAATAGCCTCAAATGGAAAGCTAGTGCCCTTTGTAGGGTATACAATCCACTGTCACGCACGCAAAGTAGTGCCCTTCACTAGGGGTTGTAAGGCGATTTGACAATGGAATGCCTTGTGTTAGAAGTTAGAAGCTAGTTAACTTTGCGGCCATAAAGAAAACAAGACAGATGACTTTTAGATGTTTCAGAACGACTTAGAAAATTTTGAGCTCTTAATAATTGCTTCTTTCTTTTTTTTTAGATGACATAACGTTATCAGATGTTTTTCTTGGTGGCTGGTGACTAAAACGTTAGCATAATTAACAGTTATTACAGCACCTGGGATGCAGAATGATGCGTTGAGTGAAACTTCCTTTAGGAACAGCATCAACTGAAACATGTCCTCTGAGAATCCTCTGGGATTCTGGTTCACATTGAAATGACAATCACAGAACTGCTGCTACTGACTATTCTTGGCTTAACTGCTCTTTAACAGAAAGTGTAGCATTTCAGGTTGACGGAGATAACAGGACGTCTTAAGATTTCCCCATGTGCTAAACAGAGTATCAAACAGCACACACAAAGGCATTTACACATAAAGTGAATGAATGTTCCTTTCTCCTTTCATTTTTCTTTTCTATTGACATTTTTGGGTTAGATCCTCTTCTCAGAGATCTACACTGATGTTTACAGCCATTTTCTCCCACAAGTGAAATGCAATAGAGTGATGGATTTTTTTAATATAAATAATGTAGGTGGCTTAAATTTTATATCTTTTAACACAATATCTAGATATACTGCATCTAAATTAAAATTTAGCTGCAGAAGACACTCTTGCAATGTGTTTTTGTTTTTTTTAGCAAAAATCAAACATCAACACAAAGCAACCCCAACACATATATATATATATGTAGAGATTTTTTTTTTTTGGTACACTACCAAAGACAACAGCTATGCACTTTGGAAGTAGAGTATTGTATTTTCTATCTCTGAAGGCACTCTGGGAGAAAAGGCAGTACATTTTTAAATAGCGGGTGGAAAAACAGATGTTTTGCAGAAAAAGAAAGAAAAAAAAAATTACACATTTTACATAACATAACCAAAATCCTACACATGTGTTTATTTCACAATATTAGAAGTCTGAGGCAAAACCATTCGTTTTTTTTTTTTCTTTTAGAATAAAAAGCTACAGGAGGATAAATCCAAAAGCATAGTAGTTCTACTTCATGCCTTATAGACCACTAAAGGTGTTTGTTTCAGGTATTCAGCATGTTTTTTGTTTGTTTGTTTTTTTAAAGTAAAGCATGGTTTCAAAGGTGCATTCTAACATGCTTCATTTCACCTTCATCTGCACAGGTCTATCCTAGTTGATGCCTATAATGCCGTCTTGTGACGTCTTTCGCTGCTCTCTGGATTTGCTGCATTTGGGTGTGATAAGTCACATGACCTGGCCTATTTTTTCATGTCTTCTTTCCCTCAATGATCCTCTGCAGCATTCTTGATTTTTAGAGCCTCACACAGACACTTCACACTGAATCTTTGATGTTGTCAGGGGGAAAATATGGAGTCCCAAGGATTGAAGGGAGATTTATTTTTAATCAAAAGCTGGTTCTACTAACAGGAGCAGAGGCAGATTATGGTGAAAAAAAAAAAGAAGAAGAAATAAAGGCTGCAAAGGTATCCCTTCATACTCAAGTCAAAAGCAACCAAGTAAACACTTGAACCCAAATGTACATTTAAATCTTACAGTTTATAAATGTGTGTTTGCATTTCAGGGACTAAAATAGCAGAGACAGTAGAGGAGTGAGCTGTGGTCTCATTAGCGTGCTGTTTTCTTTGCAGAGGCGTGGAACGTTCCGTCTGATGTTCTGACCTGAAACGACCTGGACTCGACCGGAACGTTCTCTTTTTGTGTTGCTCATCACTCAGACCCAAGAGCAAAGACAAAAGAATGGAGAGGCAACGCTCTGAGGCAGATATGAGAAATCCCCCCCCCCCCCCCCCCCCATCTAGCCCACAACCCCACAGGGCAGCTCTAACAACCCCTGTTGTCAAGCTAGATGTGGTTGCCCTGGTAACAGGCGGGTTTATTAGCGTCTTCCTCACTGCCTCTCTCACACTCTCTCAGGAGAGCGACGCGTCATTCGGTGTTTCTGTTGTGGGGTACATTCAGTCCAGAATGAGTTTATTAAGCATACATGACTAAGACTTAAAACTAAGTAAGATCAATTAAAAAGGTCTCTGGCAGCTTGTAATGATCTGTTCACTCCATTTGTTTTCATAAGTTTATAAATTACGGTCAACAAGGCTGTTTAATAGCTTCAATAATGACAAAATTGCTAATCCAATTGTTTAGATAATGGAAAACTGCTCATTCACTGTGCACTGCATAAAGCCGTGTAATACTTTTGTAAACAGATCAGTATAAGGGACATTGATCACGGTCTAAAGTGGAAAAATTGGGCATTTACCAGTAGCCTTTGGTGGAGAATGGGGTTCTGCAGCCATACAAGAGCATGTGGTGGGCCGTCTCCATGGAAGCATGGGGCACAAAGTCCACTGAAGAGAGAAACAGGCATGTGTTAACAATTCAGACAGTATTCAATTCTTCACAATAAGACGTTTAAAGAAGGCTGGGTTTTAATATATATGATTCGGTGGTGTTTAAACATAGTGACACAACAACAAAAACAAATGGCGGGGGGACGAAAAATTCCATGACACTGATATCCACTAAACACTAATAGCTTTGTGCATTGACCTCAGCAGAAAAGGCTGCTGGATTAGATATGAGAGGAAAGAAAAACAAAAGCAATCATATTCTATAACAGCTCAAGGCTAAAACATCATAGTGCATAAACAGCGCAAAGATAGGAAAAACATTTTGTTTTCCTTCACCAGTTAAATACTACTTTCTCTGTGTATAAACAGAGCTGGTCATTGCCGAAACAAAGACAATATTCATCATGTAAAACCATCAGATGGAGCAGTCTGACCTAATCTGGCCCAATCAGAAAGAATTTTCGTAATGAGAGAGATGATGAAAACCTTTGATAACCAACGATAATCCGATCAGTAAATATTAGACATGGAAACATTACACTAGATCTGATCATTTCACAAGATTTGGAATTAATATATTCTTTGTGCAGATGTTTGCCAGACATGGTGATAACTTTAGGTTAGATTTCACGTATTTCCAAGGAAGCAAACTCCATGAACACCAGTCTTTAATTTCATTCATTTGATCTCTGGTGAAGGAGGAGGCACTGATTGACTCAACAATTCATATGTAGTAAAGCATCTAACCAATCACAGATGAGGTGGAATTCTTGTAACCAATTGTAACACAGAAGGCAGGATTTATTGAAAAAGATGCAAAGTCTAACCCACCTTAAAAGTTTGAAAAAGAAAATTCTACTTATGCTTTTTGTGCATTTCATAAAAGTCATATCTTGATTAAACGCTTTGCTCATGTAACCACATCTTATTGGATCCGCATAATGGTAAACTATTTTATTCCAATCTGTAATCAGAAGGAATTCAACGAATCCATGAATTGAAGAAATATTATCCATGTAAAAGTAGCTAATGTCAGAATGGCATGTTGTCACATAGTATATACCACTAAATAAAAAACCCAATTTTAGAATTTCTTAACTTATAAAATGATAAAAGGCTGGCTGTCAAATAAATGCCTTAGCCCTGCGTTCACTAAACTACTCAAGTTTATTCTGCCTCCGGTTTGCAAACCCGAACCTAATCACTGTGCTACTGCAAAGTCAGCAACATGGCCTCCACAAGAGCATCACCAGGGGTGGCAATTCAATACAATGATTTTGATTGACGCCCTGTACTGGACGTTCTCTTCGGGCAAGCTTAATGGAGTTATAAATAATGCATGTTCTCTTCTGACTGACAGGCTATTCCTAAATCAGTTGAATGAAAAGCTACAAAAATAGAGCAGGTACAGCTCAGCTCTTGCCTTTATATACATTGAGCACTCATACTAAGAAAAAAAAAAAAAATAAAAACAAGGTGGAAATGAACTTTTAATGTTGTTGAATATAGTGATATGTTACAGAAGCATCATTGAAGCACCAGAGAAGGCTCATGTAGCTACAATAGAGATGACACATGATAGAAAGATAATTGTGCCCTCTCAGAGGAACAGCATATGTTCTCCCCTGTCAATCGCAGAGGCACGAACCAATCATGAGGGGTCTGTGAGCTCATGTACACAGAAGACGGCAGACAGTGCAGTCCTCTGAGGAGATCTCACCGCCCTTTGATACAGCAGTAGTTTGACACACATGTCTGGACACACAGAGAAAGAAGATGATAGCCTCTGTTTGTTCTCTGACAATAGTGTGATAGAGGAAAGTGGGCTGGTGGGGTGGAAATGGGAAAATGAGAAACAGGCAAAGGGAGGACAAAAAAGTACTAACTATTCATATAAAACTCTCAGAACAGGATAATGTCTCTGTGATTCAAGACTATTAATATTTGGCAAAATAATTTCTCATTTAGAGTGTGCCCCATTTCAATAAAAATCCACTTAAAAAAAGATTACACAAAAGATACTACAGGAGATTTTTGAGACTCGGCTCAGGCCAAATCCTCTTTGACAGGAGGGGGTGATCCGTGTGCACAGTGGGTAGTAATTCTTACTCACAGTTCTCCCTCTCTCGCACCCACACCTAACCATTAACACTCAGTCCTCAGTGAGAGCAGTCTGTAATGAAGTAGCACAATGCTTTGTCATTAATCACAGCTTAGGAGAAAATTCTCAGTACCTGCCTGGACAGCAAGAAGACAGGATAAAGTCATCACATGTCAAGCAGCACTGCATCCCCCAGCTATAGACTCCCACTTACCAACACACACACACACACACACACACACACACACACACACACACACACACACACACACACACACACACACACACACACACACACACCCATAACCAGACAATGGATATCTTTATGGTTGTCTGCAACTGTTGCCTAATATCAATGCTATCGTTAGCTGAAGATGGCTCAGGTGGATGAAATGAGGCTGATTGGTTTTTCGGCATTACAGGATTGTTTCTGCTCTTCTGTAATCTACCCTGCAGGAGGACTAATATAGCAGCAAACACCTCAGTTTTGATTAGGATGACAAGAGCAAGGTCATGACAACAGGTGCAGCACACAGCAGAGCTTCTGCACAAAAACCATGTCAGCCTGAGATCATTATATTGTCCTAAATATCTACCCATCATGGACTATAAATGAAACCCCACAATGGGATGGAAAAAACGTAGCTCTGACGTATGACTCTGTCGTATTACTCTGATGTACTGTAGTAGCTCTAATATATATAGTGTATATATAGTACTGTGCAAATGTTTTTGAGGCAAGATAGATTGTTTTTGCTTAAAGATAGAATAAAAATATTGGCTGTTTATGCAACAACCTCAGACCTCATTTCCCCTCTCATCTGTTCCAAGCATTCAGCATCACCAGTATACTAATCACCAGCCTGATCAATTGTCATCATCTGCACCTGCTCTTCACTGGTTCGTGCTTTAAGTTAGATGATTTCTATGCTTGAATGAGTCATAGGTCACTGTGTGGTTTAACAAACAGAAGCATTCCTCTGAAACTGCTCAGGTACAGGTACTGGTCTGAAAATGAGAGTCAAAAACTTGCCAAAATAAAAGCCAAAAAGTCAGGAAGCCTGGAGAACTATTCCTCAAAATGACACTAAAATACAAGAAGGCTTGGCTCTTTAGAAACATAAGATGAAGAAATGGGGGTGGCACAAGACTTGTGCACAGTACTGGATGTAAGGAATAAAATATAAATGACCTGGTGTTATTTAACTTACTCAACCACACATCTTTGGGGGCATCCATTTATACGAAAAAAAAGGCAGATTTTTGTGTGTGCTCAGTATAATAATAATAATACATTGGCCGGCCAAAAAAAGTTCACCACTACAGAAGAGTCAAATTATTGGCCTGCACCAAAACAATGAATAATATTGAATTAGTTTAAAATTTGCCCAACACATTATTAAAACCTGTAAGGATGGTGCTGAACCTTCATGAAAGAAATGTGGTCAGAAAGAAAACATGAATGGAGATGACCGACAGGCTTAATGAAGATAAAAAATGGCCAGTAGAAATATGAGCTATGATTAATAGTTTAAAAAAGAAAACGCATTTCCATATGCATAAGGATCCATATGCATCCATATGTGTAAAGGACTCTCAGGATTGGGACTAAACATCTGTGTGACCATAGAATTTTGAGACTAATCTCTAAAAGATTTTTTAAAAACCCACATACATTTGCTAAGACTATAAAGATTAGATTTTGGAGCAATGGAAGAAAGTCACATGGTCTGATGAGTCCAGACTGACCCTATTCCAGAGTTATAGTCGCGCCAGGGTAAGATATGAAGCACATAAAGCAATGCACTCGTCATGCATAGTGTCCACTATACAAGCCTCTGGAGGCAGTGTTATGATCTGCGGTTGCTTCAGTTGGTCAGGTCTAGGCTCATTATGTGGCAATAAAATGCAGCTGATGACCTGAATGTACTGACTGACCAGGTTATCACATCAATGGACTTTTTTTCTTCCGTGAAGGCACAGGCATATTCCAGGATTCGAGCTCTGAAAATGTGGTCCTGGGACCATGAGGAATGGTTTTCACACACAAATTCATCTCAACACTGTAGGCTAAAGGTGGTCCATGAAATCTTGAAGTGTGAGAGTAAATAGAGATGCTGTTTCCCATAACCTGTTTTTTTTTTTTTGGGGATTTTTCCCCCGATTTTCTCCCCTAATTTAGTCGTGTCCAATTCCTCCCCGTCACTAGGGGGCGCCCACATTAAGGCTACTACTACCACTCAGCCGGGAGGGCCGAAGACTATCACGGGTTTCCTCCGAACCACGTAACGCCAGCCGACCGCATCTTTTCGAACTGCTCGTTGGGGGCGGCGTAACACACTCGGAGGACAGCGCTATCCGCTCCCTCCGCTGCGCGAGCTCACAGACGCCCCTGGCTGGCTGTAGAGCCATGATTAATGTCGGAGCACTATGTACCTCTCATCCCTCCCCTCTGAGAGAGCTCGGCCAATCAGCTCTCTCTAGACCTCCAGCTGCGAGAGCCATAACCTGTTTTTAATAAATACGGCTAATGTCTGGTGCAAAGGATACAAATATTTTTAGATGAAACAAAGGATTTATCCTGTTCTCCTATCTGAGGAAATGATCATTTTACACCTGCTAAATCAGATTTGGGTTTTAAATTAAGGGAAGAAAAAGGAATACAAAAGTGTCAATATGCCTATAAAGATGTACATTATAGTATATGCATATGATGATGTCTTTTTCAGAGATGTCAACATTTAATAATTCTTTAAGTATTTGTACCTCAGGAATTTATTTCCTCTAGCCAGTGGAACAAACTGACTAAAGCCAGACTGTCACCTCTAGTGTCAATAATGTCCAAGAAAAGTCACTTCAGAGGGAAGATCTTCCTGCTATACTGTATACTGTAATATATGCTGATAATCTGGATCAGAAGCTTCAGAAAATAGAGAAACGCCAAATGGACATCTGATCTGAAACTTGGCAGAATACTTGCAAAAATGCCCAAACACAAACCATCTATAGTGAACTAAAACTACTCCTGTACAAATGGAATATCATAACATCACTTATCAAGTCTATTAAGTTAAATATATTTAATGTTAACATCCCAGATACATGTAACAAATGCTTGGTAAAACTCCTGCAGGTATATATGCACACACACACCTACATACACACACACACACACACACACACACACACAGGTGCATCTTAATAAATTCAAATATCATCAAAAAGTTAATTTATTTCAGTAATTTAATTCTAAAAATAAAACTCATTATAATTGTTCACTACACACACACCGATATATTTCTTTTAATTTTGATGATTATGGCAAAATTCAGTATCTCAGAAAATTACAATATTGTGAAAAAGTTCAATATTGGAGACTTATGGTGTCACACTGTAATCAGCTAATTAACTCAAAACACCTGTAAAGTTTTCCTGAGTCTTTAAATGGTGTCTCAGTCTGGGTCAGTAGGCTACATAATCATGGAGAAGTTGTCCAGAAGACAATCACAGACACCCTGCACATGGAGGGGTAAGACTCAAAAGGTCATTGCAAAAGAAGCTGGCTGTCCACATTAATGAAAAATTGAATGTGAACGTTGTGAACACATGGTAGAAAAATGTGCAAAAGCAACCGGGATAACTTGTTCAGTCTTTAGAGGATTGTAAAATGAAGCCCATTCAAGAATTTGGGGGAGATTCACAAGGAGTGGACTGCCATGCTTCAAGTGCCACCATGCACAGACGTATCCAGGACATGGGCTACCACTGTCGTATTCCTTGTGTCAAGCCACTCTTGAACATCAGAGGCATTTTATTGGAAAACAAGGTCCCAGAGTCTGGAGGAACAGAGGAGGGGCACAGAATCCAAGTTGCTTGAGGTCCAGTGTAAAGTTTGCACGGTCAGTGTTGGTTTGGGGAGCCATGTCGTCCGCTGGTGTTGGTCCACTGTGTTTTATCAAGTCCAAGGTCAGCGCAGCCATCTGCCAGGAAGTTTATGCTTTCCTCTGATGACCAGCTTTATGGAGATGCAGATTTCATTTTCCGGCAGGACTTGGCACCTGCCCACACTGCCAAAAGTGGTTTAAGGACCATGTATTCCTGCACATGATTGGCCAGCAAACTCCCCTGACCAAAACCCTATAGAGAATCTATGGGATATTGTGAAGAGGGAGATGCGGGACACCAGACCCAACAACTTAGACAAGCTGAAGGCCGATATCAGAGCAACCTGGGCTTGCAAAAAACACCTCAGCAGTGTTTTTTGGAAGCAGTCACAGACTGATCGCCTCCATGCCACGCCGCTTTGCTGCAGTAATTTGTTCAATTCACTGAGGCTCCATCCCACAACCGTACCACCTAAAGGACGTCCTCACAATGTCCTGGTGCCAGTCACCACAGCACACCAAAAAAGCCTTATGCAGCCACATCCATACATTAAAGATAACTGTGATACAAGCACAATACTACACTGCAGAACAAACTAATATCTGAAAATAATAGACTCCAGGGTGTAGCATCAGCCAGCTGCCACTGTGCTGCATCACACCCCTAACTAGAATGCCTCATTTTCATATACTATTGTATAGTGCGCAGTTTGTAATTCCTTAAATAAATTACTTAAAATTAGATGACAATAAACATTCTATCCAAGATGCATCTATTTATATAAAGAGCTCTTAAATCTACACATTTATCTACTAATCTACACTACTCCTTCGGCTAGATTCTCTGGTACTACAGAATACTTTAATCCTAAAAAAAAAAAAAATAAATAAAAAAATTCCACTATGAATGAATATTTATGTAAAAGCTACATTATACACCACAATAAAATATATTCAGGTGTGGAATACCAAATATTCACAGACATTTCCCACTTAAAACAAGTGTACAGGGCCTGAATTATTCAAGCTGCACTGAGCCTAAATAAAATGCACTCAACAAGAGACCCAAAATAAATCTCTTGTAAAAGCAATTTGCTTAAGTTAATCAAAATATGCCCCCCAAAAACCTACTTAGTGCTCTCTCTCTCCTGGTTCACTGGTGTTAATTTCCCTGTGAACGGAGAATGGCGAGGTTTTGCTTTCGAAGCAGAAACATGTGTACAGTATGTGTCTCTGAGTTATTGCAAGTTTATTCAGAGCTAAGCAAAACACGTGGCCCAGATAGTCAGTTATATTGAATTTTGCTGTGATTTGTCCATATATAACGGCTTCATCTCCCTTCAGTCGGCCCATAACGGTGTTTGATTCCATTATAGGAGCTAGGGATAGCTGACATGACGGAGAGGAAAAGCAGGCAGGCTGATGAAGCACTTCTGTGAGGAATAGAAACCATTACTGAATGCTGCTGCTGATTGTGTGTGTGTGTGTGTGTGTGTGTGTGTGTGTGTGTGTGTGTGTGTGTGTGTGTGTGTGTGCGCGCAGTGTCAAACAACTGATAGTGATAGATGAGGTCTGCTTCATGTAACAATGGCTTGAAAGGAAAAAAGAAAGTCACAAACACAAGCACAAGCTCAACTGTACATGTCATACAAACTACCTGTACAGGGTCGATATTACTTCATTTGACTCGCGACTTAAATGCCTGTATTTAAACGTTAAAAGCAACAAATCCTGTAAGGCCGCTGTATGATGGATGAAGTCTGTGAGAAAAAAATGGTTTAACACACTCTTATGTTAAGCCGGAACAAAACAGCTCGGCTTTTAAGCAGATATATTTTAACAAATGTAAGTAAAAATATACTTATTACAGCCGTCACGTATTTGTATTACTTATCTGACACAATCACTATGATGTTAATTAGCAGACAGTCAGGCTTATTCATTGGTATTTATGTTCACGCTGTGGGAAATTACAGCCTTTTTTAATTTTTTTATTTTTTTTTTATACTCTTCTGCTAATTTAAGGGATCAAAAGTAATTGCCACTCGAAGGTTTTTCGACCAACTGTGCCACTGGATTACTGGCTTGTGCACATGATAGCGGGGAAAAGGTCTAAAGTTAATTCCAGACCTCTTCACTGCACAGTTCAAAAACAAGAACAGATTCGAACAATACTTAAAAAGCAATAAATTTTTTTCTGATTATTTTCCCCCCAGAATGAGCAAGGACTGGATACAGCGAGGATGATTATAAAGCGAAAGCTTCACATTATGCGAGCAAACAGCACATGCCTGAATAAACCAGTTTTATTTTTCATCTGGCTGCTTGTTTGACCACCTTATACTGTCTGCAATCAAATTATGGACATCAAAACCCTATCCGAATTTTATTTCCCATTATTCCACTATGATAACAGTAGCAAAATTATTTTGCTCATACTTATTTGAGCAGACAGATGCTGTTCCAGAAGTGACTTTCAGGCTTATTAAAAATCACAATGCGGGTAGAAAATAAATCGATTTACATAAACTTTGCCCTATATTTCGCACCATATTGTAAAAACATCCCGAATTTACATTTTCATTTCACACATGATGTTATGCAGAGCGACTCCAAAAGTGCTGACAGATGAATCTGCATGGAGTTATAAACTGAAGGACAAAAGACAAGTGCTATTTTCTACAAGTGCAAAGTAACGAAAAATAATACAATAAAGCATAGAAAGCCTGACATGAACCTTGTCCAGTGTGAATCTGAGGGCAGGCTTTTGAGGAAGGAAGAGACACTTGCTCAACGCTAAACAGTGAAACAGGGAGATCTAACACTACGAGCATGTTTAGACCTCTTAAAAGAACGTGAAGCCCTGAGCTGGCAGATCTGGACGCAAAGGCAAAAAAAATAAAAAATAGGCATGAGTATCTCAGGGAGAGAAGTTTGGGACAGGTGGGCACCAAATTCTAAATGATCAGTAAAGATATAGAGCATGAAAAAAGACCAGGAAAAGGGACATTGTCGTAGTCAAGTCTAGAAATAACTAAACAATAAAAAGTTGGACTACTAATCAAAAGTTCAGCAAGTCTCTTAACCTTTGACTGAAAAGTTATGGAAGCACAAATAATTTCACCAAACATCTCATTTTGGTCCCGCTCTGTTATTTTAATAACATCCACTCTTCTGGGAAGTCTTTCCACTGCATATTGGAGTGTCTATGGGGATATTTCCATTCAGCCAGAATAGCATTACTGAGGTCATGCACTGCAGGTCATGCTGGATTTATCACAGCCGTGCACAACCTCGAGCGTGACATTGCTTTCATACAACAGTTCCGCAACCACCATTTATCATCAGCAGATTATGGCACATGTTTGTTTATTTAACAGTTATTTTGCTCCGCCAACGCACATCCTTCCACGATTGGGGAAACTAACTACTGTAACCGCGATTGCCGGAACTGGCCTCCGACGGTTAGTATAATTAAACAGGGGAGAAACTAGTTTTAAAATTCTTAATGTTACCCTGTGGGCAGAAAGTGAGGAGAATAAACCCTGGAGGTGAGGAACAGATCTATAAATCACATAAGTTTCTCTTTATATTTCCACTTTAGAATATCGGCTCCGTTAACTTCGGCTTCCGCGGTTAAATCCCGAATAGCCTTAAATATGAAGTTAGTGTGCTATGTAGAGTGTTCATCGTCTCAACACATAGTGTCCTTGATCAGGTAATTGAGAGTGATTTGGAATTTAGCTTTGTGTTAGGAGCTAGTTAGCTTTGCAGCTGTAAAAAAAATTTAATACAAAAATATATATATATGGATGGTGTCTGCTGCTGATGGACAGTACAGACCGGGTCTACTGGTCAAAGTCGTGCAGCAAACGCTAAAGGCGAGGATCGTAGGGCGCCTTTGATCTGCACCATGAGCAGACTGCTGGAGCCCCCAGCGGCACTCTCAAACAGAGCCGGATTTCGTGACCCTGCCACCGGAGAGGAAAAGGCCGCTGTGTGTTTCACATCGAGGGCTCCGGTCCCAGCAGGGAAAGCCATCCAGGTGAGGAGTGTCAAGGAGATACTGGCTGCCTCCTCGCCAATGAGAGCTAGAAGGAACCGGTTTGGCCGACCACGAGATGAGCCGACTGAGGAATCTCGCAGTCTGGTCCACTCTGCCATTCTGCCCACCGCCACCGCTCACCAGCCTGTGTCCGCATGCCAGGGAAGACCTGCACGTGCATCCTTTCCTCTCTTCTTTTAACCCTTTCCTTGCCCATTACTCCAATAAAATTACCCCTTTTGTCCCTGTTTGTGATGCCGTGCGCGCGCGTCAGGCACATTACAACGGGAATTATGTAGAAAAACTGCTCAGTGATCTTGAACCACAAAGTTAACCACAAAAAGAAATACACAGGCACGACCTCGGTCTTGATGGACGAGCAGAAAAGCAATGTGTTCCAGAGTGACAAGAAGAGGAATATGTGGAGGATGAAGCATATCGCTCAGGGTCCACGGCACATCGTTTCATCTGGAGAATATGATGGCGTGGACATGTAGGGCTGCCAGGAGGCCTGGTTTCGCTTGTTTTTATTGACAATTAGACTGTCAGGAACCGCAACAGGATGATATTTAAAGTCTACAGAAACATCAAATCCAGCCAGACACCTCAAAATACAAGGAGTTATAATAAGAAGTCATCAGAATTTGAAGAGTAAAAAAATCAGAAAAGTCCACAAAAGTAAAAATAAATAAATAAATAAATAAAATGAGCAGCTACTGGAAATGGCTGCCTTAAGAGCCTTGGCAGAGCATCCTTCTTGCCCAGCATCTTGTAATGTTTACTGATTTACAGTCTTCAGGCAGGCATTGATTGCAAAGGATTTACTACCAAACATGTCGATTTTACTTAAGATCATGTGCATTTGTACCATCTCTTGAAATAGAGAAAAGACGCGTATTAAAAGAACTAAGATGATTAGATGATTACAGCAAATAACATCTGAAATTTTGGACTTTAATATCACAGTTAATGATATGTATTGAATTCAAAACTCCACTATAAATCATATTGAAAATATAGTACATGAGGACCAAATAACAGCTATATTCTTTTTTTCGTTTTCTAATAATGAAGTTAAGAAATAACCCTAGTCATGTCTTGTGGTGTATACCCTGGACGAAAAAAAGCAGAGTGCTTTGATGATAGTGCTGTGGGAAAAACCCTCTCGAACACAGAAAGTCATCTTGGCCAGTCCTTTTAAACTAAAATGGAGTACTGTGATTGGGGAGCAGAATTGAAGCTGTAACTAGCACTCAGGCGAAAAAACAAGGTTGTTAATGCTCTGGCTACAGCTGTGAAGTGCATGATGTGATTCTCTTCGCCCTCTCTGCGAGAGGCTGTCCAATAAGATTTAAAAGGACGGGAGAATCGCTCTCTTTATGGTCCTGCTAGTGATGGTGCAGGAGGAATGCAGCTGAATAGCTGGTAATCTCATTCTGCTGGGACTGCACAAACAAAGCCTGGAAGCTGAGACATACTGAATGGAGCGAAAGGAAACTGCAGCCTCTTATAGGGTTACAGGTCATCTTGTTGTTATGAGATCTTTTCGGCCTCACCGGACTGTGCAAAGATGTCGAATGAAGACGATATCGGCAAATATACTGAGACAGACAGGAATTACCAATAGCAAACAGAATCTCGTAAAAAAAAAAATGCAAAAAATCCAATATGGGGGAAACTGGACTGGTTTAATGAGGTTAAATGTCATGAATGAATTCTCTCGGATATATTTAGAATTATAAAAAGGTGAACCCATTAATGTAAACACTTTTTCTTCAAGGATGTCTCAAAAAACGAAAATGAATATACTCTCTTTTTTCTCCTAACGGATTTACTAGATGCATATCAATTAGTGTTCAGCTATTACTCACCTATATAGACCTCCCTTGATGTTGGCACTGGAACAGCCATACAGTAATAGGAGTCAGACTGCAACACAACAAGAAGACTACATCAACTACAACTGATTTGGAATATAAAGTGTGATAAAGGCCAAAATGTTAATTAATGCTACAGTATTATGAGCAGTAACTTAGTAATGTATCACAAATCACTGTATTTTATACATTTCAGTACAGTACCTGTCAAAAGTATGGATTAAAAGTGTGGATTAACGTTTCTACGTTCTAGAACAATCCGACTTTTTCAAAACTATGAAATAACGTGCTATTACGGAATTAAGTAACATCAACAACAACAATGACAGTCAGTTGTTAGGGCGAAGGTCAGCTGTTCTGGAATAGTTCACGCAAGAACAGTATTGTCAAAAGTATTTGCAAAACCCATCGAGCACTGTGATGAAACTTAAATCTGCTGCAGAGAAGTTCACTTAGAGTTACCAGCATCAAAACTTTTGTTGTTAAAAAGAGTAGTTATAAGTGCTTTACAGAGCATAAGTAGCAGACACATGTCAATATAAACTGTTCAAAGGAAACTATGACATATTTTAAACACCTTCAGAATTGTTTTACAGTGTAGAAAAAGAGAAAGATCACAAAAAAACATGAAATTGAAACATGTGTCAAACTTTTCTAGCCTTTATTCCTTGATATGTTTAAAACAAAACTGTCTGAATGCTATTCAAGAGTAAATGTGGACAATTAGGAAGGGAAAAAGAAAGAAGAGGAAAAGACAAAAACAGTACAAGAAAAAATATTTATTCAAGTCATGGAACATGGGATAAAAATGCGAAAAAAAAAGAAATGGCAAAAAGAACGAGAGGAAAAATGAGTGAAAGGGAAAGAAAAGAATCAAGGAAGGAAATAATGACAAAGCAAAAGAAGGGGACGACAAACATTAAAAATGAATAAAACAATAAAACAATAAAAAAAGAAAAAGAAACAAAGAAAGAAACAAAGAAACAAAGAATGAGGACAGGACGACAAAGAAAATGAAGAAAAAATTAAAGAAAAAGAAAAGAAAGGAAAATAATAAATAGAAAAAGGAAAGGGAAGATGCAAAAGCAAATGTAGAGGACAAAGGGAACTGTTAAAATTAAGATTTTTTTTCTAATTCAAAGAAATGTTGATGGCAAAATGACAGAAGGTCAAATTAAATGAAAGCAAAAGTAAATGAAAAAGGTAAGGAAAGGAAAATGAAGGGAGGGCAAATAACAGATGAGGACAAGAGCACAAAGGGAAAGGTTAAGAGTTGAAATAAAGAAAAATAGGGAAAGGGAAAGGAAAAGAAAGGAAGAGGACAAATGAGAGAGGAAAAAGAAAGTAAGAAGACAAAGGAGGACAGAAAAGGAATAAAAGGAATGGAAACAATGTGACTGGTGAGAAACGCCATAACCAACTTTATCAACTCTCACCAAACTGCCGAGAAGCAAAAACCTGTGATTCATTGTCAAGCCCAACTCCAGCATGTACGTCTAATCACAAACACAACCAAAATAGAACTTGTATCGTGGGAAACCTTGTGTTTGAGTCATGCCTAGTGTGTCTGGGCTGCGGTGAAATTGACAGCGTGATGCATCATTTGAATGCAAAACAACACAATGTGTGTTTGCTGAAGTCGATCTTTCCTTACTGTCAAAATATTGTGACGGTGAGTTACGTACGGTTAGCTCACCCCTCCCCGCCACTATTCATTAAGCTTTGAGGATGAAACGAATAATTACATCTCAGTCAGCTGCTGTCTCAACAGTCCTGAGCGTCTCAAACTCGAGCGACCAGCCGGCGAGAAGCAAACAGGATGACGAGATACAGACAGCACTGCGATACGGTTTTACTCCGGCTCTTCCTCGTCGACCTTGCGTAACATGCCACAATCGGGCTGGATTTAAGTGGGAGGCACAACCCGATGCACTTAATCCAATAACCAAGATGACTGGATAAACCCTGCCCAGAAGCAGAAGCGTCGTTTTGTTTTTTTGCTGTCTCTCACTCTGATCCCTTTAACGCTAGGGATCGGCTCAGACAAGTCACAGCACGGCTCTCGAAATAATTTTTTTTCATCGGGTTCACACCAGAAGTGACACGATGCAAAGGTGAATGCGTGTATGGGTATAAGGAAGGGGAAAAAAAATATGTAGTTCGCTGCAAAATGGAGTTCAAACAGCCATTCAGTGGGATTACTAACAAAAATGACAGCAAGTCATTTTCAGTGCAATGCTGTAATTGCTTGGCTACAGCTGAGAGCTCTTTGGCTTGTCATTTAGCTCTCTCACTTCCTGCTTTAGGGCAACAAGCCTGAATCAATTTTTCATTCTGCTGTGGCAATAGTGAACTAATGCACTAATACAGGGCAATTTGCTAAGTGAAGTACTGTCAGGAGCACAGCTTTACTTATTTTAGCTTCCATCAGAAGTGATGTTAAATCTAAAAGAATAGGGGAAAAATTAATGAGAGATTCAGTTCAAAGTTCGTTAAGGCCTGATCCAAGGTACAGATCCTGTCCAAATCAATCTTAACGAAGTTAAGACACAAACACGTACACGAAAAGGAGAGAAGCAACAGCAAGCAAAAACAACCAGAGACACCCCCCTGAGCCGGGCAAAGGTCATCAGCTGATCAATAGCTCGATATGGATGAAGCCGAGAGCGCTCCGGCTCGACTCTTGTTTCCTCGGTGATATTACATTCGCACCCCCCGCTCTCTCTCCTCCACCCCCCCCCTTGCCCGAGTTATCAACGAGAGCCTGCGATGAATCACTTGTCGATGAGTCATAGAGCTGTAAGGAGAATAATAATAGCAGCAGCCCATCAGCCCCTCCCCAGTTCCTGAGACTTTCGCAATCTGTAGAGGCAGAGAAGCTCTCAAAATGTGCCTCGACTTTGCTACAGTAGAGAAAATCCTTCCTTTCCTTCACGTTAAGGTTTCCCCTCTCCTACGGAGCGAAGCGCGGCAGCGTCCGAGGCATCTGCAAGGGCCAATTAGCTTCGGCCTGCAGCAGTGAGTCTGGCTTTAATGACTACATTAGTGCCAAATCGATATGGAGGACGCAAACGCTGCAGGAGATCCAGGCCAGGCCACGGTGCACGCCTTCCTGAGTGGAGGCAGCCAAAGGACCAGAGCGCCGCATGCCGAGGCAGGGCAGAGATGAAATATGCTTTTACTGGATTTTTGGAACAGAAGTAGTATGAAAAAAAAAAAAAGAGTATGAAAAAAGGCGTCTTAAAAGGTTATACAAACAACAAATTCCCAGCAATGCCATCCATAGTCATGTCTCTGTCTGGCACAGAGTTGGCCTGACGTTACTCTTTTCCCCTATTTAATCGCCATTTGGACTCGCATTTGTGCTCAGAAATATGAAGAAGGTTAACACACTTCCCTAACCTTCACGACTTGGAGGAATCGTGCGTGCCGTTACACTTCCTGGTTAACTGGTATGACTACATGGGATGAAACTGGATTTTTTTTTAAACTACTCCGACATATAATGGGGTTTGTGTATTCAATGCAATGCTATGCTTTATTAGTGCTTTGGAACTGCATTAAAGAAAAAGTAGGGATTCCTGAAATGCTTGTTAATGGTTCATGCAATGAAGCCGCTATGTTCGCATGTTATGGCCCAGAAATGAGTTCCACCTCCTGCCAAAACAGTGCAATTCAGCTCCATGGCTTCACTACGCAGAAACATACCCTCACATCTGTTCATCCTGTCCTCTATACAACATCCAAATAAACCATGAGAGGTCTGACACTTATCATTGCTACACATTATATATTATATTATATTAATGGATATCAACCATCTCCTTCTTCAATCAAACAGGCATTTTGAGCTTTCTTACCACTGTTGGGGTGACGCCTGGCATGCGGATGTCCAGGGAGAAGTTGTAAGGGTTGGACTGGATGAGAGACTGCCTGGCCTGAGAGCAGTCGTTCGGGTCGGACCATCCGGTCTTTTCAAATCTGAAGAGCATGAAAGACATTGAGGTCCTTTCAAACACAGGTCGTCCATCGGCAATTACAGTTCAAGACTAAAATTTCCTAGAAAATCTAGTTCGAATTATAATGTCAGATTACAGAATAAAAAAATAAAAAAAAACAATTTAGGAAAACTTCTGTGATAAACAACATATATTGTGGTTGTTGTGTCGGGTGAACATTACTTTTGAAAATGACATGCTCAAAATATTCTGCTTACATCACTACGATTTGCCAACAATTACGATACACTACATATTTTATTGGTTTCAAGTTGGACACAAATTTGTGGAGCATCCAAGATCCGTGTTTTTCCAGTTTTCACTTGCTGAAAACATTCATTTCCATCCTCATTCTCACACTCCAAACAGTATGTAATTTTACTGAGGAAAACTGAAAACGACAGCGCTCCTTTCTTAAACGTTAAATACATTTCTCCTAGGAAAAATCTTCACCACATCACCAGGTTATAAAGAGTTGCTCTGTTAAACAACGTGTCTTTAAATCTCTTTATTATTAATCTTATGTTATGTGGAGAGTCTGCCAAATGAGCCCCTGTGTTTCTATAGAAACGGCACAGAATTATTAAACTATTATTCGTGTTTCAGCTGGAACTAACTGTGATGTTGTACGAAATAAATGCACCCCTACCGACCAATAAGATTCAAGCATTATATACAGTAAATAGCTGAAACGGCACATAAATATTAACATTAATAACCTGCTTTAAAACAGCGTTTGTCAGGAAAGTTGCAGAATTCAGTTCAGTATTGTTATTACATCATCATAGAAAAGTTGCTGATATAAATTTATGTGCGTTCAAAGTGACTTACTCACTTTTTTTATACTGCACCTGGTGCAACGTGTATATGCTGAGTTATATTTAGAAACAGCAGACAATATAGTGAGTAGCCCCTTGAAATAAAAATTAAAAAAACAGGCATTGGGGGGGGGGAGTTCAGATTATATGATGATGATGAATTATCAATATTATTAATAGCGACATGTGACTATTTATTAATTGACGGAATAAGTCTCTTACCGTTTGTATCTGTCGAGAGGGCTTCTGACGCTGTAGCTATGATTTTGACAGATCAGAGCCAGCACGAGCACGGTACCCAGCAGGACTCCCATATTCACTCCTCTCTTTCTTTCTCTTTCGAAGTTGTTTCAGGGAAGGGAACGTATGTTCAGCTGATCTTTTGCTTATCTCACAGCATCAAACCTGCTCTGGCTACACACCGAGCATTAGATCCTGCAAGGCTCCCGTCTCTTTCTGCTTCACCCTCTTCTCTTCTCTCCTCTCCTCTTGTTATTACAGCTCGAAGGTAAGCAAAGGTGGGACTGCCCTCAGGTTTGCTTTCTTCTCTCCTCCTCCTCCTCGCAGTCACTCAGCTCAAAAAAAAAAAAGTGTCGTGTCTGGAAGCTCTGTTTACTCTGAAGTCACAATGGGTATTCTGCCACAACAATGAGGAAAACCGAAAAGAGAGAGAAAGAGAGAGAGAGGGCAGAATGAAGAGAGGTAGCAAAATGAGAGAGGAGGAGGAGAAGGAGGAGGAGAAGGAGGAGGAGAGAGCGGGAACGTGCAGAATCACACTCGTCCTCAGGTTAGACGGCGCATTTCACGGACACAGCGTCAGGCTTCTTCCACAACCTGCACACAAGCACGCACACACACACAGTGACAAATAAGCAAGTTAGAATGTTTAACCCACAGTGTCAAGCTTCACTCCTGCTGTTTGTGCTTTATATATAAAACAAATAAATAATAAATACACGCAGTCTAGATGACGAGCAAAAGAATGAAGACGAAAGACAGCCTCCATCACAGCGCACTAATCTAATCACTAAAAAGCTGCCAGCAAATGGAGTCCTATAAAATCCCTGATCTGCTGTTGATCACTGCAATGGTGATTATAGTCTAATGGAAAATTCAATGCTACTCTACCAACAGCATACACGATACACTTGTGTTATGAAAATCATAAGTATCGTTAGTATTTTTGCACTCGCTGGTACAACACGGCTGATGGACAGTAAAGTATCGCTCTTCATTACAGGACGACAAGTTTGGGTTTTAAAAGGAAAAACAAAAAAATAATAAATTGCATAGACCCTCCCCTGGCTCGTTGGTAAGCTCCGCCCAGCTCAGCATGAACAGCATGAGACTAAAGACAAGTCACGTCAAGTTCTCCGTTTTCAGCTGTAGAAATGAAGACTTTTTTTTTTTTTATTATTCACATCCTCACACATTGTGAACACATTGAACATTTCTTTTATTTATGCAGGAAATGTTCCAAACTTTTGCCCAGAATTTTTGACATTTCATATCCAACTGCTTTCTCAACAAGGGACAGCTCAGTGCTGAATTCACTTTAAGACTGGATCGGTTCTGGCTGTCAGTGATTTAACTTCACAACCTGAGGGTGAAAATGTTATCTTTAAACCCATTTCATAACATCTTTCAGCAAGACAGTTTGTCCAATTCAGCCACACACGGAAGCGGTTTGAATCTTCAAGCTAGGACTTTTGAACAAAAGTCAGAATGAAACTTTATAAGCTGTTTACAAACTATCATTACGAATAATGCATTTTTTTGTTTGTTTCTTTGATGTAACAGTTTGTAATAATGAACATCTATCATTAGGGGCATTTTAGCGTTTTATATTACTTAAACACTGAGGAAGTTTGCAAATTAACACACAATAACCTGGTGCCTGGTTGCCAATGAAACGAAAGTTTTTATTCAATATTTATTTCATGTTGATAATTTCACTGCACATCGTACTGTGTTTGATTATTTATGTAACAAATTAAATTTTAATTTGATTTGATTTTTCTATACATAAATACATATACCCACACACAAAAGTAAGTAAACTTTTCAGTACATCTTCTCAAAGGACAATGCTGTAGAAATTAAACTTGGATATATTTTAGCGCAGCTGGTGTAACAGTGTAGATTGATTGTTCTCTGAAAATAACTCAAAATACAGCCATTATTGTCAAAATAGCTGGCAACAAAAGTGAGTACACCCCAAGTGATGTAAGCTGTACATCTTTAACCATGCAAAGTCACGTGTCCTATTCATCATGTTCATGTGTTTGTCAGTGGTCGAGTACTGTATGTCTCCAGACCTGAACCCTATTGAGCACCTGTAGGACGTCCTCAAGCGAAAGGTGGTGAAGCGCCATGTGTCTAACATCCAGCAGCTCCGTGATATCATTATGGAGGAGCGGAAGAGGATTCCAGCAACAACATGTGCAGCTCTGGTGAATCACATATCTAGTACTGTAGATAATAAACGGTGCTCACAATTCTTAATATCGACACTTTGGACGCGGTTTTGACGTGTTCACTGAGGGTGCGCTCATTTTCGCTGTCAGTTATTTAGACAGAGTTTAACTGAGTTATTGTTAGAGGACAGTAAATCTGTACTGCTATAAAAACATTGATTACTCTAAAGTATATCCAATTTTCATTTCTATAGTAATGCTCCTTGAAAACTCCTGAAATGTGAGGGGTGTACTCACGTGTGTGAGATACTATAAATACATACACTGCATGTCTATTCACATGGTAGCCTCAGATTCTTGTTCTTGGCTGAGAGGAGTGGAGTCTTAAGGTTTGATATGTTGTGCATGCTGAGATGCTTTTCTGCTCAACGTGCTTGCAAAGAGTGTTTATTTAAGACCCAGAGAGAGAAACAGACAGAAATAGTTGGGGATAGATAGATAGATAGATAGATAGATCGATAGATCGATAGATAGATAGATAGATCGATAGATCGATAGATAGATAGATAGATAGATAGATAGATCGATAGATAGATTGATCGATAGATAGATTGATCGATAGATAGATTGATCGATAGATAGTACAGACCTAAAGTTTGGACACACCTTCTCATTCAAAGAGTTGAATTTGTATTATGGCAAGAAAAAAGCAGCTAAGAAAAAAACGAGTGGCCATCATTACTTTAAGAAATGAAGGTCAGTCAGTTCGAAAAATTGGGAAAACTTTGAACAAGTGTCCCCAAGTGCGGTCACAAAAAGCCTCAAGCGCTACAAAGAAACTGGCTCACATGCGGACCGCCACAGGAAAGGAAGACCAAGAGTCACCTCTGCTGCGGAGGATAAGTTCATCCGAGTCACCAGCCTCAGAAATCGCAGGTTAAAAGCAGCTCAGATCAGAGAGCAGGTCAATGCCACACAGAGTTCTAGCAGCAGACACATCTCTAGAACAACTGTTAAGAGGAGACTGTGTGAATCAGGCCTTCATGCTAGAATATCTGCTAGGAAACCACTGCTAAGGACAGGCAACAAGCAGAAGAGACGCGTTTGGGCTAAAGAACACAATAAAGAACACAATAAAGAACACAATAAAGAAAACTCTTTGAATGAGAAGGTGTGTCCAAACTTTTGGTCTGTACTGTATATATACTGTATATACACACCAGGAGATGAGCAGTACCTGTAAAATGGACGAGAATATAAAAGTTAAAGTAAACACGGACGAGCCTTCCTTCCTCAGTCTGCTTACGCATGGCACAAGAAAAGCCTTAGGGACAAATTAACCTGACCGCCTTCTTTCTGTATAGAGTACTACTTTAGACCTTTATGAGGCACTTTCAGTACAATGCAGTTCAGTGTTTGTATGGTAAACACACTGGTTCAAGGTTTTTGAGGGTTGTGTGACTCAAATGTTTAAAATGTACTTTGCGCACACAGTGAATGTTAGGCTTCGTTTTTTTCCCCCCTCACTCAAATCCTAATGCTTATTATAAAATCCTAATTCATCTGCTACGGTGTAATAAATAAATAAATAATGTATTTAACAATAAATAATGATATTTCCTTTTGCAATTACACTCCTAACCCCTAAACTATAATTTCAAGTCAAAAATAATTCTGAACTTCACCAGAAACAACAGTAACGCTGGAAACCTTAGACTTCCACAGAATTTTTGTTCTTAATGGCGATAATATCTGGTGATATCACTGAGCGTCCTGTCTTATGATAAAAGCCGCCGCTCGATATGTGACCAACTTTGTTCAGAATCGGGGATCAGCCGACTCAGTATTTCCCACAGAAATCGATTGTGTGTGGCGGTAACTGACTGAGAGGGGTTGGAGGATGGTTAATGCACACGAGCTTTGAGACTAATTTGTGCTTGCAGTTTGACCCTAACATAAGTGTCTTCTGAGGCTAATTCACTCACAGTGTTTTGAGACTGATGCATGTTTTTAATGCTTGTGTGATGAGACAAATTTGCTTGCAAATTTTGCAAAGTTTTAAAGGTAATACATGTATGAGTTTTTACTTTGATTTAACAGCAACCTTTTTTCCTCAAGTCCATCGTTAATTTGGTTGTGAAAGAGAGCTGGGTGAGTAAAAGTCCTTTACAGTGAAATAAGATTTTACACATTTTAAAATGGGAAGAAAAAAATCTGACAGTCAGAAAAACTGGACTACTGTTAATTTCTGAATAATAGTAAAACAAAAAAAAATTAATTCCTGTCTTGAGTTGTGTGTGTGGAGTTTGCATGTTGTCTCTGTGCTTGTTGAGTTTCCTTCCACAGTCCAAAGTCATGCAGGTTAGGATAACTGGAGTTCCCAAATTGCCTGTAGTCTGTGTACGAGTGTGTGGAGTGTGCATGTGTGCCATGCGAAGGATTGGGATTGGGTGTACCCCGCCTTGTGCCCGGTTTCCCGAGATAGACTCCAGGATTCCTGCGACTGTGTACAGGATAAGCTTTATAGAAATGAATGAATGAATGAATGCTTGTGTTGATTTGTTCTGAACAAACATTATCTCAAGTTGTAATATACAATAGGTTACATTCATGCACTCGCTTTAACATGTTATCGTATCATTCCGATACAGTACTGTTTCTCTTCAAGCATAAGAGCAACGTTTACACAGTCAATACTTCATTCTGACTGAAATCAATCCGACTAAAGAGTACAACTGAACTGTTTACAAGGATGCTGATCAGGAAAGATGTGCTTGCATGCTCAAGGCATTTAATCAAAATATAATTATTCTTTGACAAGCAAAAAGTGGTTCTGCCTGCTGGCAGGCATTTAAAAGGCATTTAAAAGTTTTTCTTTTCCTCGAGCTTTAAGATTAGTTTAGGCTTCTATTCTACTATATATATTTTCTCATGAATTCTGCCTTCTGCAGATTCTTCTGTTGATGATTGTTTGCAAAAATCCAGTCTACATTTATGATTGGTCAACTGCTTCACTTCATATGAAATGGTGGGTCAATCAGTGTCTCTTCCTCAGCCAGAGACCCTGTTGATGAAAGTAAACACAGGCAGGAGAGAGAGAGAGCGCGAGAGAAAGCTCGAGAGAGAGCGAGAGAGAGAGCTTCTCTCAGGGAGTTTACAGATTGAAAACGGATGCAGATTTTCCCTCTTGGAAATTTGGGTCACCTAAGGTTACCTCCACATGGGACGAACATGCAGGTGAAGAATATATTTATTCCATCAAAGAGGAAAAACAGTCAAATCGAGTGCTGATATGGCTAATATTTACCTAATGAAAGGTTTATCAGAGATTTATACCCCCGTTCGATCGGGTCAGGATGTTCTGATTGAGGTGTGAGCATGATGCTTCTTTTATTTCTTTTTTTATTCAGATCATGCTATTTTTTCCCCTCCATTATTAGTGGAACATTAGGTTTCAATGAGCGAACTTGCTGCCATTGAAGGCCTGTTGATTTCACTGGAGTCGGGCTTCACCAGTTTAACAATATGAAGCACCAGCTTCAGCTTTCTCTCTTTTACAAAATATGATACAAAGCAATAAGCCTGAGCATATAATTTCACTTACTAATACATATGCAATTACATAATTACTCAATACAAATAACACAATAATGTAAGCTCATTAGGCCTTTGAATAGATAAGCATGCGCATGTACAACGTTATGCACTCCGGTGCATCTTTCTCACAATGTCACAGCTTTATAAGTCACTTAGCTGACAAGCACGGTGGCTTGAACACTTTCTGTATTTAATGCTCGAATGAGTGCTGCAGGCACAAACGTTGTTTCGTCTGAGATCTTTCACCGGCTTTTTTTTTCCCTTTGCATCCCTGCCGCTTCACCAGACTGACAGCATGCCGGCCCTCCTGGCCTCGGCTTTGTAAATAAGGCCTTTTTCCTACAACATCCATTCATCGCATAGCAGCACAACAACCCGCCCTGGTCCCTCTGCTCATTCACACTGGCACTGGAAGACAGGTGTTTTTACATGTTGAACAATTACTGTATTGTCTCTCCACTAATCTCTTAGAATTAAAAGCCCTGCTGTATGTTGGAGTGCTCACTCAGTGAGCGCGGAAACATTCCCGTTCGTCTGTTACCGCTTTACAGGAACATGTGTTTCAGTTTTAATTCGTGGAATTCATTGTGGAATGTTTGGAATTTCTCTACACTCTTGTCCGCCACATCTGATCGTTAAAATTAACGAGTTCTGGAAATCATTCTGTCCCACTGCACCAATGCAGCTCCGCTGAGCCAAGAGGATGAAACGCATAGAGCATGAAGGCGAAGACAAGTCATGCGCCAAAAGCTGGGCAGGGAGAAGGCAAGCGAGAGAGAGAGAGAAAGAGAGAGAGGAATCGTGAAAGAGATGAGGAGCCTGTGTGTTTGCGGAGCAGCTCTGGGGGCGGAGATGCCACTCCAACAGCAGGAACTGTCCATATGCCAACATGACGCTAACCTCATTGTGACACAAGCAGGAAGCTTAGAGCCAATGGAAAAAAAAACATTGTGTATTTTATGAGATAACATGAGCCTACACCATTAGTATCAGGACACTGTTTAACTAGTAAACAAGCAGGGAAAAAAAAAAAACAGAGCTCGGGTGAAAAAAAAAAAAAAACCGTGAAACATCCTTCAACCAGGGGGAAAAAAATATTGTTATTGTTAAAAAATAACTGTCAATGCTGAAATAAAACAATACACCTGACTCCCTTAATGAAGCTGTAAGTGAGGTGTAATTCATTCACTTTTATTTACCAAATCAATCATTTAACAAACTGATCTTAAAAATATTAAGCTTTTTTCCCTAATTTCTAAAAAGTGGTAGACATGTCTCAGTTTCGCCACCTCATCACTGTTTTGCAGACCCCCCCCCCCTTTTTTTTTGTTTTTGAAGAAACAGACGCTAACAGATGGTCTCTGAAGATTACATTCAAAAACAGGAACAACTTGATTATCTATCCCTATTATCGATCAATAACCAACAGAATGAAACACTGTAAGAGAGAAAAGGTATACATTCAGTAATTAATTTACATTTATATTACATTTTCCTGAAGCAGAAGGTGATTATGAGCGCAAAGCAGAGACTACATCCTTGTAACCTTCCAAGACACATCAGCTTATCTGAGACAGAAGAAACACGCTTAAATAATTAATTAACGCATAACAAAAAGAAGAAATGAAAAAAAAGTGTACAAAAACAGTGTAGAAAAACCTTAACACGCACTGCTGGGTTTAAAGTCAGACCTTTCGTCATCATCTTGACTTTAAGCTTAAAATCAAACAGAACAGAGTTAAGGATCTTGTTGTAACTGTTCCCACGTTGCATTTCAATCACTGATGGTTCAGATAAGATAGTCAGAGTTAAGTTCGATTTTAACAACTGCACGTTCTGTACAACAACAAAGGTATGCAATCTATTTGGCAAATCATGGACAAGGAATGCACACGAGAACAATTTAAACACGACAAAAAAAACCAAGCCAATTCTATTGATCCCTACATCTCTCTCGTTCGCTCTCTCAGCTCTGAGAACATCAAAAAACAGCTAAGTTTCCCCAAAGACATCCTGAAGAATAAATTAGGAGCTACTCCGCCAGTCTTACCCAACCTTTCACACAGCCTCGGCACTGTATACAAAATTTCTCGATAATTTTCAAAAACACACATCATATATTATAAAGAGAACACAAACACACAGGCTCACGCAGTGGAAAACCAAACAGAGGTGAGTCCTAAAGCATCCCACCCCCCACACACACCCACGGAAAAGCATCAAGTCCCTTGTCAGGCTTCTTACCTGCTCATAACGTAGAGCAGAACAAGATCCAGGGAGAGACGAGAGGACAGCTGCTTCTCTGCTGCCACTGAGTCAGGAGGGTGAGCGAGATGGAGAGAGATGAGAAACAGAGAGAGAAAGGGGAGGGTGAACGAGAGAGAGCGAGAGAGAGAGAGAGAGAGAGACAGACAGAGACGGAGAGAAGGGGACGGCTCAGCATGCACGCTGACATCATCATCATGACCATCATCATCATCACACACACAGGAAGAGGAAACTATGGTAACAGCTGCGTGCGCTGGCAGCCAAGCATCTGAGAAACGTAAGCAAGCAGCCGTGGGCCATGAAAGCTCCGCGACTAGACAGGCGTGAAACATGACGGGTGCAACCTTTTCCAACGCTGCCTTTATAAGCATGGCTTCTGTTCTTCGTGAGGTTAGGAAAATACACATGTTTTGTACTTGGTGGCAAATTGATGAAGTGAAATAAAAACATAATTTTTTTCTTATTATTATTTCTTAACTAACCGCGTAATTTACAACATTAAATAACTCGTGCGATAACTTAAATCTCAAATTAATGATTTATGTACAGCTACAAAATACTGGGTTACAACCAATCTAACTGTAATGGACGCTGGTTAAAAAAAAGACGAGTCATTATTTCCTCTTCAACATCATAACAGCTGCCACACTACGAGGGCTAATACATTATTATTATTACTATTTAAAATGACTTCAGGCAAAGTCAGCCAAAAATATATACATACTTCAGGAAAAGAAAAACAGTATTAAAAATAATATCATTTTATATTTATATATATATATATATATATATATATATATATATATATATATATACACACACTGTATCTATATCTATATCTATATACACATACACATACAGTTAAACCTTGGATTGAGAGCATAATTCATTCCAGAAGCATGCTTGTATATCAAAACACTCATATATCAAAGATCAAAGCAAATTTCCCCCATAGAAAATAATGGAAACTGACGATTCATTTCACAACCCAAAAATTGTCATATAATATATATGTATCATATGAATATGTATGTATATAAGTTTATATAATAAGGATAAGTTTGATTAGTTTAGATTCATTGTTGAGGTTTTAGCGCTGCACAATTAATTGCATGAAAATAAAAATTGCATCTGTGAAAATAACTGAAATTATTTAATCGCAAATGGCTGCAATTTATTACAGGTAACATTCACACAGTCAGGAATTTATGCATTCGTTTTTTTTTTTTTTTTTATATATAAGTTTGAGTTGCTAAACAAACACTGGTAATCTTTAAGCAATGACAAAAACCTTTTCTTAGATATTTTGGTTAAAAAAAAATTTTTACTTCCTAACAGTGTTGGAGTGATAGTGACCTAGTAACCAGTGGAGGATCTATCCAATGATACAAACTTCAAAGCATTTTGTAAAAGTCTCTAAATCTCTAAATGTGTCAAAAGAGTGTTTTTTTGTTTGTTTTTGTAATCATCAAATCGTGCAGCCCTACTATGTGTGACTTAGTGTGAAAGATTCGAAATGTTATAATTTTTTTTTTGTGCACAAGAGATACAAGATATCTGTAGCAAACATATTAGAAAAGCTTACAGCTACAGTACCAGATTATTTCCCTGTCTAGTCAAAGGTATTATAGCAGACAAGGATCAATGTGATAAGTATTTACCATTGGGTTAAAAATATCAGATGGGCAGCTATGCACAGAAATTGCGGTTTGTCTTTTGAGCTACAAAAATGGAGAGAGAGAGAGAGAGAGAAAGAAAGAGAGTGTATATCACATTTAAGTGATAACAGGAATGTGCTGCACTGAAAGTACAGTATAAACCGCCAAAATATACAGTACTGGAAGTCGCGCATCTCAGACGCGCAGATACGATTGTCGATACATGTGTTCCCATTAGTGAAAAGGAAGTTGTGTTAAGTTGTTGTTGGAAATGGTTCTCTAGGTGGAAGGAAAAAGTCTTCATACTGTAGCTGACTGAGGGACCGAGTTTGACAAAGGTAGCAGAACAATTCCTTGTGAGGACTGTTAAAGAAGAGTGTTCAACTGTGAAGATCCGCCAAGAACCGTGCCTGCATTATACGAGCAAATCATATCCTTTTGCAGGAGTCTGCAGCGGCCTTTGTTACTAGGGGTGCTCCAACTGATCGTTCGCCGATCATAATCGGCTGATAATTGCTTTGGGAAGTTTGATCGGCAGTCTCTATAATGGCCGATATAGAAAAGCCGATCAGATGACGCAAAACTCTGCTAAAATGGCTTCACCGGTCTGGCAATTCTACGTGTTGTGTGAAAAAGACAATACAATAGCAATCTGCAACGTGTGTAACAAGCCAATTCAACGAGGCGGGAAGCACCCAAAGCATTTTAACACTGCGGACCTCATCAGACATTTGAAGGTTAATCACGTAAAGGAACATGAGCTGTTTTCAAAGTTGTCTAGCGCTAAGAGAGCGGGAGAGCTCAGCAACTCGCGCACCGCCACTCACTCAGCTGTCTGTAATTCCCCTATCTCACCTCCGCGTTTCGCTCGGTGGCCGCAAGTACGGTTCATCATGATCCACCGCAAGTTTTGGCGCTGTGATTACGTTTCCATCTTTACGTGCGAAGAATTAAACATGAAAAATTAAACGTTTAATTTTTTGACGGTCCTCGCGGATGCTTGCGGACCTTGCAGAACTTCCGGCGACTTGCGTCCTGCTTGTCTGTTAATTTTATACAATCTACAGGAAAATTGTATTTGTCAAGCTCCAAGCTGTTCCCAATTACTAACCAAGCACAGGCTGCTATGTTTTAAGTTGACATGTTGCACATGCAGTTGTCAATTCATGATATTCCTTTTCTTGTGATTTCAATACTTAATTTACATTGTTGTTAGATATAGTTTAATAAATAATGCTACATGATAAGTCTTCGAGTGGACCCTGTAATCGGTGATCAGTATCGGCCCCAAAAATCCTGATCAGAGCACCATTATTTGTTACAGAAGTCCAGGTTGAGAATCTGTGTGAACAATATGAACACTGTCTACAGCGAGGCGGTGCACACACACTTCGAACACTAACATTACGCATACCGTGATAAATCAACAGGCTCATAGTGTGCATGTTAGTTTCTTTCAGGAGAAGTAAACTCACATACGACAACAAGGTAATATGATTCGTCTTTTCACTTCAGTACAGTCTATTTTGGAGATGCTAAAGATTTAAGATATAACAATAATGATAGAATTATGACATTTCATTAAAAATTTAAAAAATACATGGTTGATTGTAGAGGAGGAATAAAGAAAAAAAGCACGAGTGTAATAATCAGCATTGATACGGGTAACAGGACGGGTCACACAACCCTGTCTATGCCAGCATGATTTATTCCTTGCATACAGGGCAACCCAAGCTTGTACTGTATGTAGGTGAAGCTCTGTGTACCACTGTCAAGAAATGTAGAACTGTACAAATACATTTCTGTTCCCACTGTTTCTGTACAAATGATGCAAATGTAAAATTTTGACAGAGCAGCCTACATGCACTTCAAAGATCCTTCTGTTTCTTTTACCGAAGCTACAAAGGAAACAGCCTTAAGACAATGACTGGGGTACCTGTTCCTGGAAAAGCACAGTTTAGTCTCTGTCTCGGAAACTAATTTATTTATAGACTGTAAAAGTTTCCTCTTTATAATCACTGCAGGCCATCTTAAATGAATATCGAAATGTATTTTTATAAACATTGACACAATTTAAAGGAGCTTGCACTTTTGTACTATCTTACTAGTGGATTATTAGCATTTTAGTACAACCTAGAAGAACATTTAAATCGCAGCACCACTCGATCACAGTTTATACCGATTCACACTTTATACCACTGCAATGTTTAATTCACATCTGTTAGGTGTTGCCTAATTGTCTGTAGTTCAGGAGCGATTCTATAGGATTTTGTAAGTGGGGGACCAAGAACCAGTCGGGGTATATATGGCTTAAATATATAATGGCTTTAAAAACATTTATAAAAAAAATAAATAAATAAAAAACACTGATAAAGTCACATTTATCAATTTACTATTTATGTGGTGCTGAGCACTGCTGCTAAATCATCTCTAATCAGCAGTCTGCCGGTCAGTCATGTGAAAATAATCAGACAAACATGCTATCAGGGCGATATAAAAAATAAAAATAGAATTGACTGTTTAAACACCATTAACAGTGTGACGTGTCGTGGTTGAGTCACCGTGTGCGTCTCTCTCTCTTTCGTATTGAAAATACAAACGATTATTTCCTTTCGCAAATCAAGCAGTGAGTGACGGTGCTCTAAGCCAGTGAGTGATTGACGTCGCTCTGATCCGAAGGGGGGAGCGAGGGGGCAGCCAATCTTTTTTCGGCAGGGCCAGAGCTCCCCCTCTAGAATCGTCCCCGTGCTGTAGTCCGGTCAGCATCACAGGTTAACATCACTTCTGCTGCTGTAGCCCATTTGCTTCGAGATTGACGTGTTGTGTATTCTGAGATGTTTTTCTGATCACCACTACAGTACAGAACAGGGGCGGATCTAACCGGGTGGCAATTGCCACCCTAAGAAAAAGCCTTGCCACCCCATTTGCCACTCCACCATTAGTGTTCTAGTGTTCTAAAAATAAAAGAGTTTTTTTATTTATCTGACGTTCCAATCCAAATAATAGTTTCAAGTCAATCACACATCAGCCTTTATTTAATTTTTATAGCACAATGTAAAAATGTGCACCCTAGTGTATACACCGAATAGGAATAGCGTTCCTCGAATCCACAAAAACCATGCAAGGTTACTTGCTTCAGTGTTGCCACCCCTGATAATTTTAATGCGACACCCTTGCCACCCCATGAAAAAAATTTCTAGATACGCCCCTGGTACAGAGTGGTTAAAACGATTACATTTATATTAACCCACAACTCATGTCACAGCCAGAACTACTGTCTGAGGTGTGTGTGCTGTTATGCAGATTAATGTCCGCAGGTAATGTCAAACCTTCGTAATGGTCAGTATGTTTTCTGCAAAATCTGCAGAACAGTTTGCACTTTCTAGCCTCTAACATTTACTTGTCTGAAAGTAATTTGCTAAAATTGTTTTAAAAAAGTAAACGGACATACTGTTACAGGAATTCCACTCTGCATCCTGCTGTAGAAGACCATTAGACCAAAGTTGATTTATTTGTTTGTTTTTATCATTGTTACTGAGTAATGACTGTTTTAATTTTTAGGGTTAGAGTTTTATATTTCCACCACTGCAATAATCCTTGAGCTGCCAATACAGCTTCTCATCAAGTCATGAGCTCCTGTGAAGGTGTGCTTTTGTATCTGGCACTGGTGGGGCCTCGAATTTGTGCATCGAACTTGTTTGTAAAGCACATACCAAAAGGGTGTATGTAGTCTTTGGAGGCCAATACCTTGAACTCTTTATCATGTTGTTCAAACTTAGATAATTAAATTTCTTTTGCAGTGTGACAGGGCACATGACCCTGCTGAAAGAGTATATAGTATCATGCTGCCTCCGCCGGCTTGCCTTATTCCCATAGTGCATCCCGGTGCAATCTATTCCTTGGGTAAGCAATGCATTTGCCGAGCCATAGACATGATGAAATAAAAAAATCTGATTCATCAAACCAGGGCGTCTTCTTCCACTGCTCCATGCTATGGTTATGATGCCTACATGCCCATTTGCAGGCAGTGAAAGGACTTCAGCATGGGTGATCTGACCAAGCTGTGATACACTGTATGTGTTCTGACACCTTTAGATCAAAGCCTACATTAACGTTTCAGGAAGTTGCTACAATAACCCTTATGTAAGACAATCTAGCATTCGATCCCCATACACATCACTAAAGGACCACACATGGGACTTCTTTGGACGACTTTTGGTAGATACTAACATCCGCATTCTGGGATAACACACAGGACCACATAGGCTTGGCCATGTTCCTGTTTCTAACACATATATTCTATGTTCTCATATACATTCTCATTTATTTCACATTATATGTTTGCGTTGTCATCTTGGAATATGCCCTTGCCATCAGGGGGAAAAAAACATCAAGCTTTTCCCCCCCGAATTAGACTTACTGATAAGCAGTTTTCTTAAAGCTACACAAGCGTTTAATCTCATTCCTAGTTTCAGCAATCTCCTTAGTTGCTTTCTTTGCTTGATGGCGGCCAATAATTTGACCCTTCTGAAGCAATAGAGTAAAATCTTTGCCACCACCCAAAGGATATGTCTTCTGACATGGTGTTAAGAAATTAGTTATTAATCACTGCATCAATTATCCAACAGAACGTTCTTAGTTAAATCAAGGAGGTGGTGTTTTTTTTTTTTTTTTTTTGCCGGACAGAGTCCATAGTGCACTGAAAGGCAGGTTACTTCATTTCATTTCATACATGACTGTGCAAAGTATACGAAGACAATGAACTCTGCTTGTGGTCAGTAAAGAAATGAACGGTTGTCTGAGAAATGACTCCGTTCACTGACTTCATGCAACTCAAGAGCTGCTGATTTTATCCTGTTAAAGTATGGAGATGTTTTTTTGGCGTATTTTGTCAGCTGACAGGAGTTGAGACAGGAGACAGGAAAGGTGATGAAAGTAATTATAAGTATGACAGTTAAGGAAACAATGAAACCTGGAGACGCTTTCAGACATTTTAACTCAAGCTCCAGTCAAAAAAGCAGCAGTTTTTCATTGAAATAACCGCTCTGAAAAAGTTTAAAACCCAAGTGGCACAAATTTGTGCTGGCAACACAGGATAGCTTAACAACGATTAAAAATTATATATGTCTTTATCCCTGTAAGGTTTGCCGGTGTGTGATAATGGGGAGGATTCCCGCTCATTTTGGTTTTTTCGGATATGTCAAGTAGAAAGAAAGTTATCATCATAAATTTTATAACATGTAAATTTTACCAATACCAGAATTTGTGAAATATGAATGCTGTGTATGTTGCGAATTTTCACCTTTAGAACTAAAACTTTGCAAGAAATTTGCTTTGGTATCGCAATGCATTTTCCGCATATGAGCGCCCAAGACAATTTTTTGTGTGTGTGTAATGCAAGTGACCGGGGTTTTTTTTTTTTTTTTTTTTTGCCTTTTGTGCAAGACAAATGGGTCAAGACAAATGGGACAAATGGGCACCATGGGTCCCAATAACGTTATCAAGCAGGGCAGCAAGAATTAAACGGAGCCACTTCCAATTTTTTTTTTTTTTGGATTTTTCCCCGATTTTCTCCCTAATTTACTCGTGTCCAATTCCTCCCCGTCACTAGGGGGCGCTCCCACATTAAGGCTACTACTACCACTCAGCCGGGAGGGCCGAAGACTATCACGTGTTTCCTCCGAACCACGTGACGCCAGCCGACTGCATCTTTCCGAACTGCTCGCTCACCGTTGGGGGCGGAGTAACACACTCGGAGGACAGCGCTATCCGCCCCCTCCGCTGCGCGAGCTCACAGATGCCCCTGACTGGCTGTAGAGCCGTGATTAATGTCAGAGCACTATGTACCTCTTATCCCTCCCCTCTGAGGGAGCTCGGCCAATCAGCTCTCTCTAGACCTCCGGCTGCGAGAGGTTACAGCACCACCCGGGATTCGAACTAGCGATCTCCGGATGATAGGGCGAGCGCTTTAACCACTGCACCACTCGGAGGCAATTTTTTATTTTTAAAGCATCCGATGGAAAGAGGAATCATAAATTACGGTTAAGTGAGGTTTAATGTCTACTTATTTCATAATTTTGTTTATTTACATGTCTTTTCCAAATGCTGAGCTTGGTTTTAAAGGCAAAAATATAATTATAGTGTTGGAAATTGATAATATTGGTAATTGAGTGGCTGGAACGGATTATCTGCATTTATATTATTTTCTATAGAAAAATGAATTTTGCAATACAAAATTTCACTCACTCCCGGAACGGATTATATTAGTATCCCTGGGTACCCCATATTAAAAATTATATCTTAATTTATTTATTTATTTTTGGTCATAGAAATAACCAAAAATTATTATTACTATTTATTTATTTGTCTGTCCCTCATGTTTTCTATAGTCGGTTAACAGGAGAAAAAAAATGTCACTATATATTGCCCTATATATATTTATTCTTAAAAAAAAAAAAAAAACAATGGGTAGATTTTATGGGTACTAAATCAGAGTCCAAAAAAACAAAGAAAACAAAGAAAAATAATAACTAATCCTTTAAAACTTGACCAAAGCTAGCAATGCTAATAAAACTGCCCAGGTGACCAACAAACAAAACAAAACAAACATATGTCTCTAATTCACAGCTAAACATGAGACACTTTGCAGAAATAATATAAAACAATAATAGCACTCTGTAAAATAAGTTAGGCTTCCAACAATATAAATCTCACCTGGGAATTTCAGCTCACCATAACATCCGGGAAAAAAGTTATGAACTTGTAAACGCTCCTGGAACAACAACCTCCCACTGACTGACTGACACACACACACACACACACACAGGACGCCGAGTTTATTCCCGGAGGATTAAACGAGCACTTTAAAATAAAACCCCACTCGATGTTTATCAATGTTTTCGTGCTGTGAATATCCTGACACGCCTCTGAATGTAAGTGCGCGTGTATGTGTGTGTGAGCGCGATCCTCCCGACTCCTCGCTTCACTCCAAACTCCTGAAACCATCAGGCCAGAACAACCGCTCACGAGCACTCGATAGACACCGCGCGCCCGCGCCCGCGCACGTACACGTGTAAGCCGGGTGGTCCTGTCTTTAGGGGGCGCTCGTGATTAAAACCCATCGTCACAGGCGCGAGCTTTAGAATCGGTCCGTAAATGGAGTTTTAAATGCAGCTCACTAAATGGAGTCGATTCTTTCAGCTCTCAAAAGATTCCCTGGCAGCTGTGGTTCTTTGTACTGTATAACTCTGAATGCAAGTGTTCTTATTGATCTTTTTAATTCAACCAATTAAAAGAAATTACATTTATTAAATCTAGTGAAAGGATTGTAAAGAGAAAGGAAGACACATTGGATTAGTGGTTAGCTCTGTGGAATTGCGTGATTGAATCTTGCCACAATCTTTGCATGTGCTTCGTTGGTTTCCTCTGGATAAACTGGTTTTCTCCCAAATGTATTGTAGGCTGATTGGGGTGTTCGGAGCAGTACAGAAATTAGATGGATAGATGGATGAAAGGATAAAGAAATATTATTGTGCTTGGGGTGTGCCTGTGCTTCTTAAAGAAGATTCAACTTTCTTCCTGCTGCTCCACAGTGGACCATTCGATCCACACAAAACCTGGCACAGGTTTTTATGCCAGATGCCCTTCCTGACACTACCCTCTCATCATCTTATAACCAGGTTTGGCAAGCAGTGGCTGGATAGTAATGGGGTGTGCCAGTGCTTGGATCCACATCCTCAGATCCCCCAAAACCAACAACTTAGAGCATTGGCTGCCTCTCCCCTCTTATTTTTTGGAGAGCATCCTTAAGCATTTTAGACATTTTTTTTTTGCATTACTATTTTTAATAAATAAATATGGGCTCAGGATTGAGCAATATAGAGTGGCATATTTATTTTTCCAGCACAACCTAGACAATATCTGGAATTATGAATTTCATTTTATTTTATTTTAACTATGCCAACATGACTGAGCAAAAAAAAAAAAAAAATCATTTTTTTACATAAGCAAAGAAATAACACCAACACTCACAGACTCATTCAGATGAACACCATCTAGCGATTTCACATACCAACATGAAAATGCTTTTTTTGCACAATATTTACTAGCAGTTATTTAAACAAGAACCTTTTTTTCCTTTGCTACCACTTTAACAAGTAACATTAACTGTTTTCAACTATCGACTCATGGACATTTTTTTCCATTATGCTAACTCATTATCACATTGTACTGCATTGCATAAAATGTGATAATATAAGTATTGCATTGTGTCGTGTTATTGCTCTTGTTTGCACATTTGCCTGTGCACTTTATGTTATCTTTTTGCTGTCTTTTTGTATAGTTCTTAGGTAGTTTTGTTAATCTTATGGTGTTAATTTGTTGTCTTATCTAGTCAGCTATTTAGGTTTTGTTTTAGTTTTGTTCATTTGTGTTGTAAATGTAGGTTTTTCTAGCACCATGGTCTTAGAGGAGTGTTGTTTCAATTCACTGCGTACTGAACTTCTTACGGTTCAAATAGTACAGTAAAAGCCTGCTTGACTTGCTTGACTTAACTTGTTTCTACGGCAAAAAAATAATAATACTGTACCTGTATTTAATGAGTTAGACATTTTTGCAACATCATTCCCATATTTTGGTAGTGGTAAAATAAAAATAATTTTACAAGTAATGATAGCTTTGGGTCTCTCTCTCTCTCTCTCTCTCTCTCTCTCTCTCTCACACACACACACACACACACACACACACACGCACACACAATTTGGGAATACCAATTTAACTAATCTGCATGTCTATGGACTATGGGAAGAGACTGGAGCACCTGGAGGAAACCCAACAAGCACATGGAGAACATGCAAACACAGAGTTGGAAATCAAACCCTCGACTCTGGAGGTGCGACAGAGCTAACACCTGAGCTACAATTTATTTTAATATATTTTATAATATTATCATTTATATTTGATAATTGTATATATTTAAATATATATTTTATATTTATATATTATTTTTAAAACAACTAATGACATTACAAAGTGTATAGTGTTTAAATGTACTGTATATAACTTGTGAAGAAATGTGATTTGGTTAATATGCAAAATATTCAATGCCATTCCTAAAGAAATTCATATTTTGCAGAATATTGAACTATATTAGTGATTTTCCATTATAAATGTATGATTAACAACAGGGATGCACCGATACCGGTATCTGGTATCGGCCTCGATACCACATTTTCTAAAGTACTCGTACTCGTTAAAAGTCCCCGGATACCAGGGACCGATTACACGGACTGAGAAACGTGTATGTTTGAGCGGCGTGTAAGGGGTTAACCACAAGCGCCGAGTGCCCGGCCCCAGGCCCCGGATGTAGCTCAGAGCGGGGAGAAGGCGAGGCGAAGCGACGCATGTCAGCCGTGTGGAATTATTTCAAAGTGAATGAAGACGACAAAACAAAGGCGGACTGCAAATTGTGCTCCGCGAACTTGTCCAGAGGAGGCTCAAAAGGTAGCGCATTTAACACAAGTAATTTCATCAAGCACCTAAAATCCCAACACGACAAAGATAGCAAAGATGTTTATGATTAATGCCCCTTGTGTTGGCCAAAGCGGCAGCGTTTACAACAAACTGAAAAAAAATACTTGAGTTGCACTGGCACTGTTTAATTTTTGTTAGGCAATAAAGGCAGTAATTTGGGGATGGTCAGGTGTTCACATACTTTTGGCAATGTCGTAAAATATTTGTATGTTTTTCTTCTATGTTGTTAGAAACATTTTCCTTTATTTGTGTTTCAGTTCCTTGGATCTCCAATGCAAGAATTATGATTATTTGAGCCTGTATAGATATTTGTGCGTCTGATGCATGTATTTGTGACAAGAGTACTGTCATTAATCAGTACTCAACCATTTCTCTAAACTATTATGCTTAAAATATTCCAGGCAGGAAAAGCATTCCAGTATGGCAAGGCTGGCAGTCACTGAAATGTGTTTCTCTCCAACAAGCCACACTCATTATTATTATTAGCTCACTCTCCCAGGCCTCCGTCCTCCACTTTGCTCAAAGGGAATGTATTTGCATTGATAGGGTTTAGCAGGGGCAATATAGGGAAAATGTTTGTGGAAGCACAGTCACAAAATATGTTTTCAGCTAAAGAAGGGAAATAGTAGCCCAGGTTTATGCAGTACATTACACCTATGACCTCATCTGTGTTGTATATAGAGTACATACAGGTGTGTATGTATGTACGTGCTGGAGGCGTGCATTCATTCCAAATACCACTGGGTAACATGTCCAGTGCAAAAGACTTTGAATCTGACATGGATAATAATAATAAGGAAAACCTCAATTAAGTAAAACACAATAGAGCGTGCTGCTGTGTGAAAATAATCAATGGAATGTTGTGACGTGCCATTTTTTCCCTCTGATCTAATGAATCAGATGTCATTAGATAAGTCAGATAAGTCAGATAAGTCATTATGTTTTACTTACTGCAAGTTCCACACAAACGGGACTAAACCATTTCTGCATTTTTGCACCTTGCACACTTATGGTCACTTCAGGGACACTTTATGGACATTGCTCATCTGTACACACATGCACATTTTCACATTCCCCGGACATTCATGGGCATTGTACATTTTGTTGTTGTTCAAGCACACTTGCACTCACCCTGAACTTCCATTTCACTTTTGCACATTGCAGACTATGGACATTTATGCACATTGTACATCTACGCCCTGATGCACTTTTGTACACTCCCAGGACATTTTCTCTTTCATGTACATCTATACATTCATGCACATTTGCACACTTCCAGGACACTTAAACTTTCATCCAGTTCTGCAGAACAAAGTTTACAACCTAGCCGATTATAGGTCTCTATGTTTTCTATAATTGTATAGATAAGTTTTTATATTTGCTATATTTCTATTTTCTACATTTGTTTTATATATATATATATATATATATATATATATATATATATATATATATATTAATATTTGTATATATACTGTATATAATTTTTTTCTATAGCTAAAGTATTTTTATACTTTCTATACTTTTTTTCTATTTCTTATTTTATTCCATAATTTATTTCTTGTTGTAAATTGTTCTTTTTTTTTCTCTTTTTTTAAAGATCACAGGCAGTTGTATAACCATTTCACTGCATATCATATTGTGTATGACTGCCTATATGACAAATTAAATTTGAATTTGAATTTGAAAATTGACAATGAGTTCTAAGAGTTCCCAGATTTTCTTTTGCATGAATTTAAAGCACTATACCCTCACCCAGTTTCATGAGTTTCAATTTATAGAGATGGAAACTTTTAAAGGAAATTAAACTAATATAATTTGTAATACTACATTACAACAAACACCAGGCCAAATGAAAGGAATGAATAAGTTTTATATATATATGAATACAATTAATCAGAACATTTTTATCCTGCATGTACAGTAATTTTAAATGAAATAAAATAAAAATAAAAAGCTATACTGTATCTAGAGTACTGTGTAAAAGCCTTAAGCCACCAATTATTCCTTAATTTAATTTAAAAAATGGGAACAAATTTTTTATTGCAACAGGCTGCAAAGTGCTTAAAGATACAATTTAAAAGTTGGTTGTTTAAGTAACAACCTCAGCAGCGACCTCATTTCCCCTCTCGTCTGTTCCAGCCCCTCAGCATTCAGCATCGCCAGTATACTAATCACCGGCCTGATCATCTCGCCTCATCTGCACCTGTTTCTCACTGATTCATGTTTTTTATGCTTGAATGATTCATAGTTCACCGTGTGGCCTAACAAGCAAAAAAACATTTCTCTGAAACTGCTCTGGTACAGGGACTCGAAGGAAAATGTTGAAACCAAAAACCTGTCAAAAATGTCCTTCGGGATGCCTGGAGAACTATTCCTCAAGACTACATTAAAAAATGCAAGAAGGTCTGGCACTCTGGGAGCAAAATATGAAGAAATGAGAGGAGACTCAAGACTTTTGCACAGTAATGCACATGATGTACATTCTACTTCATTTGTAGCCTGACAAGCATTTTAGAGTATGCAACATGGCTAAATTAATATATTAATGTATAATAATTGTTAACAATCAAGGCTGTTGGTGTTGGTGCCACTCTGATTACAGTAAACCTACCATGCCTAATGTGGAGGCTGTATGCTTCAGGTCAGTTTTGCATACACGGCCGAGACGTGGCAGGCTGCCATACAAACAAATGGTGTGCCTACAAGACTTATTTTCAATAGCAGATGATGGTTGAATAGTTTCATGTCCATAATTTACTTTAGCTCATCCAGCATAATTGCTAATAAAAAGTACTGTTCTTAAAAGTCCAAGTCTCCCAACCCCATCCCACTCTCTCTCTAGCTCTTAGTGTCCCTTTTTCCCTTCATCTCTCTCTCTCTCTCTCTCATACACACAGACACATATACAAATATACACCCCCCACCCACCCACCCACAAATACACACAGTTTCCATGGTAGCAATATGGGCAATAACAATATTGTGAATTCGAGTCATTTGGCACCGAGCAGCTTTGCTTAGCTGTGATGTGTTTATTTCCTCATACATCACTATCAGGATCGTTGTGCCTAGGTTGCAGTAGAGAAATCAAATCACTTAATATCATTCAGAAAGGGAACAGTCTGGTCTCAAACAGGACATTGACCCAGCACACAGTAAGTTGTTGGCTTTCACACACACATTCCTGCCTACGTTCTTGGTATTATTTCATTTGATGGCATAATGCTGTAGAGCTACTGTATAAAAAAATAAAAAAAAACAAGAGGCTCTGAATGTCCTCTCAAGGATACCAGCTGTGCTTGCAATTCATAACTAGCAATTTATTTGCATTTTTGATGACTGTACCATATTTATATCACCTTTCAAATAAAAATAAAATTGTTTAGTTTTGAATGCAAATCTGTTCATTTGAAATGCAAAGCCAAAAACACACCAATAACACAAATAAATAAACAAACAAACAAATAAATAAATACATGTACACATACAGTATATACCGCAAAATTCTCAATGTTGAATTAAAACCCAGAGACTTAAATTAACACCCTACAATGCTTATGTAGGTCTTGTTGGACTCATATGAACAGCTCGATAGCAAAATGGGACAAAACCTCAATTTTTACAGCCCGGAGTAAGACAAGTGAATTTAAACCGACGGAGGGTTTTAAAAAGCACAAATGCCAAAAGATTTTGCCGAAATTGTTTTGGTTATATAACTGTGAATTGAGTGATTGTTCAAAAACTATAAGGGTTCATCTCATGCAATTTTAGTACAATGGGCAAATCAACATACGGTGGTGTATTAAGCGTGCCATTTAGTGTCAATAATATGCAGAGTTTTAATAAAAACCTTATCAACGTATCATGTTTTGGGTTGTGATTTTGTGGTAAGTCTAACAGTAAATAGTGGCAAAAAAAAATTTTGATCAAGGAACAAAGTGTTGAGCCTTGTTGCACACAAGATTGTTGAAGATCGTGAGAAACATCATACAAAAACATGTTTACAGTTTACAGCATTGTAAGCATAGTCCTTTGATGCCTCTAAGATTCTGACATTGCAGTAACATTGGTCAAACCCAGATAAAGTAAAAGCAAGTAATGTATGAAAAAGTTATGTATAAAAAGTTATGTCAAGTTATTTCTTGCCTTTACACAATGCTTAAACCATGTTCAGTATATAACCTGGTGTTCAAACAACATCCAAACCAAATAATATTACAAAGTGCAAACCACCTTTTCTCGGCTTCAACATTCTCCAAAAACCATTTGAACACATTTATAAACCACTTGTGGCCACCACTGTGTTTTTATCTTCACTTCACTGACTATGTGATGGAAAGAAGCGTTCAAAAGGTTTCATTGTGGTTTTGATATTAAACGTTTTATTATAGACAGCCTTGTCTGCCAGAGAAGAATAATTGCAAAAATGAGTGAAAGTCTGAAAATTTGTCAGGCATTTTTCACAATCTGCTGTCATCTGTTCACATGAAAGCGATAACATCAGGGATTTTACGGTGTATACCTGGAATCAAGACCCAAGCAGGACACATGATTTAATCTCCTGTCTTATCTATCACAGTTAAATCGATGAGTTCTGTGCTACAGACAGAGGGATTGTTTGCGATGACGCCAATGTCAGTTGCAAGAGCTGTTTGTTCTCTTCAGCTATATAATACAAGATATGACTGTAACCGCCCTTCTGATTTTGTAACAGCGGTGTTCATCCTTTGAATTTGATCTTTCTCAAGGCTATTTCAAATTCACCATTACTTAATCTTCATGTATGTATGTATGTATGTATGTATGTATAGATGTAATGTATTTGGTTAATGAGCTATATTATCATCATCATCTGCCTATACAGCCGGCGAGCGAACAAAAAGAGAAAAACGGATGAATTGTTTCAGTAGACAAAATCATCCAATCTTAAGTTTTCTCCAATTAATCAATGTCATCCTTTGTCGCTGTGTTATAATGTAATTAATATCACACATCACTTTGCTTCTTGGCATCATGACAGTGTATGCATGCAGTTTTCCAGAGCTGCCAAATTAATACGCTAGTACAAAGAATTTCATGTCAAAATACATACATACATAAATAAATAAATAAATAAATAAAATGAATGATCAAGATTTGAACACAAATTGCTTCTACAGTCTGGTTTCCAGCAATTAATAGGTTAACATTATTAACAGTACAGTATTTATTACATTTTTAAAAAATGGCAAAAAAAAAAAAAAACCTAATAGTCACATGAAACTATTAGAACACTAGCACATTTTACATATATTTAGATATACTGTATAATCTGAGATATTGGATTTTTACGTTTAATAGAAAAACGCAAAGCATACTGTAGTAGAAAGTGTTTGAGTAGTGCGCCACCATCTGGCACTTTTTTTGTACTACTTCACCTCATTACCATTTTTTATTTATACCATTGTTCTTTTGCTCAGCTCTCATGCACTGGATGCATGTCCGCATACTAATATCCGCATAAGTGTGCACGAGTGCACTATTAAAAACAAATCAAAACTAAAAACTGCCCTGCTAATCCTC
This sequence comes from Clarias magur, assembly GCA_013621035.1. NCBI lineage: Eukaryota > Metazoa > Chordata > Actinopteri > Siluriformes > Clariidae > Clarias > Clarias magur. The sequence continues at coordinate 110,576 of QNUK01000741.1, read as the reverse complement.
TACGCTTCTGATCCGTCTCCAGTGACTGACAGCTGTTTATCCACACACTTCCTTTTTCATTTCCAACATGACATGTGTGCACACTTGATAAATGGTTTCCCAACACAGGGAGCCAGTCGGGCAGACCGGCTCCAGGTCGCTGGCCCAAATGCGAGTGAGAGGTCTGGGGTGGATCTTTGGCACCGATTTTTATTTCCATTATGTGTTGGGCTTGTTTATTTCACAGGCTTATGCACTGTGAGGTCAGATTGGACTCAACAACCTGAATCCTTTCAGCACTTTCACATGTCATGAATGTAGATGTAGCCTGCGCTCTATGTGAGACTATACAGAAAAGTTCAGCAGGGGAAGCCGGGGTTCCAAAATGTCTAATAGACTCATAAATAAATAGATAAATAAATAAATCCCTGCGATGGATGGGTAACCTGTTCAGGGTCTACCACTCATCATGCGCTAAGTATTCTGGGATAGACAGTAAGAATGAATAAATAATTAAATAAATACAGTAGATGCAATCCTACTAATACAGATTTATTTCACGAATACAATATAATGATTTTTCTGCATGTTTTTTCCATTTACAGAACACGTCTACTTAAAATCGTCCTTGGACCTATACTTATTTTGTATTTCTCGAAGGGTTTGGATTAAACCTATTCAATTTAAGTATGCTAATAAAGATTAAAAATAAAGCAATCATTCATATAACAACCTTGACAATAATGAGTTGTTACTGTATTTCTGCTACTGCAACAAAAAGCAAACACAGACTCCCCTCCAAAACATCACTTCACTAACTTTAATAGACTCCATTTTTTTTTTCAGAGCCATGGCTATAGAGCGCTAAGTGTGTATTGCAAGCAGCTGTATCATACACTGTGTTGTTGAAATTCTCCCATCTCTTTTACTAACTGCAGCATAACTTAAAATACTGCCACGATACCACTGTTGTTATTATTACTTGAAAAAAAAAAAAAGAAAGAAAAAAAGATACAGCTCATTTTAAAAACTGCAGGGCCAGTGATGTAAAAAGTCTGCCAAGGCTGAGTAAAATATATGTTTTTTCAAATAATTGCAGATGATCTCCTGTGCAAATCCACGTTTTATTTGTTGACCGAAAATGCAAAATGTGTGCTTTTCTGGAATCAAGTGCCACAGCATAAGAAACATCAACCAGTTATTAAAATATAACCAGAACAATATGGCATGCATGCTGGGGATGATGATCTCTTTCAAAGACAAATTGTAGAATCATGCAGCCTATATTTGAATTGCATTAAATGATCACCACTAGCTGATTGATATTTGCAATGTACTATTGTGACCAGCGTTTATTTAAAAGATATATTTCATAACCCCACTTTCCTCCCCCATTTTTATTTATTTATTTATTTATTTATTTATTTATTTATTGCAGGCAAGCATATTGGCATATGCATTACTGTATATTGATGGTGACTCCTAAATACTTGATCTCAGTCATGTTTAGTGGCAGTGCAGCAAATAATTAGATAAGCATGCTGCAGTGGCTTTTTGAAACAATGTCGCATTTCAGTCTGATGTTCTTAATTTCACGCAGCACTGTGCATCGATTCTGCCTGAAAAAAGAAAGTGGTGGTACTAAACACAGCTACGGTTTAGTAAGCTCATCCACATTACCCGATTAACAAGACATGACCTGTATTATTATTATTATTATTATTATTATTATTATTATTATTATTATTATTATTATATGATTACATGATTATAATATTTTCAAAAGGCCAGTATTTCAGAAGGGAAGCCTTGTTCATGCAGTCGCTGTGCAATGAATTCCCTGACTGCAGATTAACAAGATCCCATGTTTCTCACTAGTTATGATACTTAGGCCTGTGGTTTTTGATTGGTCATGTAATAGCGGAGTGTTTCTACCCTGAGGGCTGAGCACTTCTGCAGTCAAGTCCCAAGAGATCTGTCTTTCCCACAAATTTACTCCCATGTGTAATACTTATCCCAGCTTCCTGGGACAGAACAAGATTAAGATATGAACAATGCGCACATGCATTGCATAATTCATTTGTTCTACTACCAGGAAATGACTAATACTATTTTAATGCTCTATCTATATGCTTTCTAACTAAATGTTCTCCAAGCCCGTCTTAATCTCATTGATATGTATTGTGTATTGTCTAAAGCATCCGCTGCTTTATTGAATATCTGGAAATGATTCCTCTTCACGCAGCATGCTGTGCCTTTTCTTTTCTTTTTTTTTTCTTCTTTTTTCTTTTTATTTGCAACCTTGGAAAAAAAAAAAAAAGTTTGAAAATCACCCAGAAACAAACCCTGAAAATGCTGAATAGTGTGTACACGAGAACAAATTGGCATGATAAAATGGTACGAATTATATAAAGAACAAGCTAACAAGGTCTTATAATAACTCACTGTCAGTTACTAAAGGATAAGTTCATCTGGTTCAGGCTTGCTGAGAAAGTACATATTGATTAGCTGACCAAAAGAATGATACCTAGAAATGTATCCTGGCACATAATATACATAAAAACCTGTAAAATGAAAACCACCTACTGTGGCTTTTGTGTTTCCCTTGTGCTGCTCTAGCCCCTCGGGGTGTGGCTCAATGGGATCTCTCGGGGTGTGTGCTGTGGTGTGTGGCACCAGGATGTCAGCGGTGGATCCTTTGGGTGTTGCTGGGTTGCTGGGTGGAGTCTCTGTAAAAATCTGTCCTGTTTGTCGGGTGCATTTCATGGGTGCGCAATCAAAAACCTTCAAGCCATCAATATAAGTGATAAACATTGTGATTCAATTTACCTTGCAGTGATGTTAATGTTACGGCTGATTGGTGTATATTGAATATCTGGTGTGTTAGGTTTGGCGTTCCCAAATTGCCCGTAGTGTGTGAATGAGCATGTGAATGTTGCCCCGGAGGTCCTACCATGGTCATACACAATGGGAATAAATACAGTGGTCACCATTGGCCTCTACGGTTCCTAATTGGACTAAAAAGGTTCCTAGATGGATAAATGGAGTTATTAGTTATACCTACCTTGTTTCTTCTTTTTTATTGTATTGAATAAACCTACCACACAAAGAATGCATGATGTATGTAGACACCCACAGTTTTATGATCAAATATTAGAGCAAGCAATTAATAGTAAAAGTACTACTACTTTTCTTGCTTTAGGTCAATGGCTTTGAAAGCGGCCGCAACTTGCCTAGGCATAGAATGAGAGGATTGTTCTTCAGAGATCTTCAAACAGCATAAAGAAGTCTTTCAGGAGGTCCGGGTTGACGAGGTCAGAACCCCGTTAATGTTTAACCCGTGTCTTTAAACTGAACGATAATGCTGTTAATGGTAGAAAAGATGGGAGGAGGATTCCTTTCTATTTGGCGCTGACAATCTGACCTCAGATTGACCAACAGTTCTCTGAAAATCTGAAATTTCTTAGAAGCCGTGTTTAAAGATGGGTCTATTTGCAAAGTAAAAAGTGGGAACAAGCCCAGTCATAACAAATGCAACGAAAAATATATATTAATTTGGTGCTTACATTTGATCATAAACCTACAGTATGGACGTCTGTTTACTTCTTGCACTTAAGTCTATTGGTCACTTTTTATCACAATGCAGATTTACAGTTACTGTAGTCCATCTGATGTAATACACAGTGTGTCAGCTCCCTCCATCCCATTAATCGATAGACCGAGCCCACCACAGGACTGCTATGGATCAGCTGGAGCAGTCTTGCTAAAGGAGAAACTTTAAAAATCATCCAAGGATAATTCAAATAAATTGTGAGAAAAAAAAAAAGCTATCAAATTTACCTGTGCACCTAGAATGTGTACTAATGTAGGTGTGTTTAATAAAATGGCCAGAGTACATAATGTAAAAAACAACAGTGCCGTGCTAGATACATTCCCAACGTGCAACAAAAAAAATTGACTTTATCATCACTTCCTCGTAACCAGACGTACACTGAGTAATGTTTACATTACTGAAAATAAGACCCACTCAGTTCCCTGGTAGAAGTGGGTTTTTCGTCGTTGTTGTTGTTGTTGTTGCTGTTGTTGCTCATATTATATTTCTCCCACGGTCCAGTGTGCTTGGAAAGTCTGATCAGTTTCTCTGTAGGCCGCGGCGTCCACCAGCAGTAGACCCTCTGTTTTCGTTACCGCCTGTCATTTGTATGATCCGGCAAGCCAGACTGGGGAATTGACTCTGCAGCGCCAATCGATCACAGAGCTCTATTTTGTTACACATGCACACACATGGATGGACAGACAGACACACAAACAATTTCTCTATGTTAACCAAACTTTATTGGGAAGCGCAGCTGTTCTAGGTCTCATAGGAACCCCAGTTAGACACATTGCTCAAATTGACACTCCAATATTTGTATGGGAAATTAACATGACACATTTCTCACCAGCAGGTTTTGAGAGACTAATGGGATCGCATCATCTGTTATGTGATATAATGAAGTATCGGAGGACGAGATCTGAAAATCAGTTTCTTGTGAAGCATGCAGCATGGAAGCTTTTTGAATATGACAAAACAAAACCAAAAAAAAAAAAAAAGCTGTCGGTACCAAGTTGAAGAATTTCTGCAGCCAGCAGCTGTCAATCTGTTAGTTTATCCCGACACATGAGACAAACATTAACAGCTCAGACGGAGACTTGTCTCGAAACCACTGTAAGTGGACTTGCGTCTTGGCAGCTTGATCGACATACAGCTCGTCCGGTAAAGGATATCAAACTGTCATCAGATTTCTGACTGTCTGATTGGAAAAATTACCCTGTCACCACCAATCAGTCAAGCATTACAGGAATGGAGCTGCAAAAATGAGGCTGCATTTGCAAATATATTAACCACTGCCACCAGCAACATGACAAACAGATTACCAGAAGACTGTTTTTTTTTTTTTTTGGATTTTTCTGCCACAACATGCCTTATGGTTTACACCACCGAGTCTTACACCATGCAAAGGAGGTTTGAGCATGAAAAACAAAACACAATAACGTTATAAAAATGGTAAATTCTGCTTGTGACAGGAAACGTTTGTGAATGCATTGAGAACTGGGTCGTGTCTCCATGGATCCCCGAAAAGTGAGTTTGCTCTCCAAATTTCACTGCTTCCTGCTGGTCTGCTCCCTGTCACAGAGATGCCACATAATGGATGGAGCCTGATTAAAAATTTACAGACAGTTCAGTTCACAGTGTAACCGCAGAAGAGACTTTACTAGACGACGCACAATGATATAAGGTAAATAGATTTAAGAACATCAATGAACGCACAACTAATTGCTCAAACAATAGCAGGTGGGGTTTTTTTTCTTTTTCTTTTATCTTTTTAAGGAACAAGACATGAAAGCATAACTGTCTTTTTTTTGTAAGGTCATGCAATACCGCAAAGATTTGACAAAAACAGTTACGTTTACAGCCGTGTATAAAGCTGGTGGCAGGAAATGAACAAGTCGAGCACTGATTTCACTTCAGATGTTAAGCACTATATGGAGTGTGTATATATATATATATATATATATATATATATATATATATATATATATATATATAGTTACAATATTTACTATTTTTGTGCAATAGCAACTGTTGGCATGACACCATGCAATATTATCCTAGTGCAATTGGCCTTAGTGCAACATTTGAAAGTGTAACTATTGTATTGCTTTTCTGTTTCTTTTATATTTATTCACTGTTCTGTCCATTTTTCTATGCCGCTGTAACATAAACATTTCTATGAATTACTATATGAATAAAAGTATAGCGTATCTTCTCTGAATTTTTAAAATGCAAAAATCACCTGTTGTTTTTGAAACCCGCAAATCCAGTGTGTGCAATCAATCAATAAACAAGCAATATGGATCAAAATGGGTACATGGATAATACTGTCCTCCTTAGGAATGTATGTCTTTTTTTTTTAAAGTGAATAACCATATAGTTATAAACAGATACCAAGAAGTATGCAACAAAATTTATTAACAGGATAAAAAAATATTATTATTATTATTATTATTATTATTGTTGTTGTTGTTGTTGTTGTTGTGGTGACAACATTAAGGACGTCGGGCCATGTTGGTATTAAGTTGACTATGTTAAACTACGTAACATTATAACACTGAGGACGTCATACCATAACCATGGATGCCATATTAAACTGATATTTGTCGACATAAATGCTCCAAATAAAGGGTTTTGTATTTGCAACGTTGTGTTTGAATTAGTTGTTTCGATGTTTCTCTGACGATGGACGTCTTCACAATGTAGTTACAACTATATCACGACAGTCATCCAACATTAGGCTTCCTGCTGGGTTGTTGCCTTTATTAGGCTTCGACTATCATTTGTTTCCTTCTTCTCAGATTGCAATATGCATGCCTAGACGGAACAATTCATATGATAGTTTCACAGAGTAAATATTCCTGGTCAGTCTGAGGGTGCAGTGCCCCACAGTCAAATAGCTAGGAATCTTAAAATACCCTTTTCCTTTACCTTTTAATTCTGTAAAGGTGCTTAGCAACAATGACCATTGTTCAAAATACTAATAAAATTTTCTACAGTTAACAGAAAAAGGGGAAATAATACTACATGCTCAGCCTGGGCTTATTCAATAAACCTCAACAGATAACACTATTATATATAAGAAAATAAAATTATTTTAATAAAAATAATTATTTAGAATTTTAGGTGAATCTCACTTTTTCAAAACAACGCACATGATCAATAATTTGTGCAAATGAAATGCATTGATCAAATTATTCTAACTAAAAAAATGGAGACAGAAACTGTTACTGTAAACTGGATGTCGCAAACAGCTAAGTAGCTCGTTTCTATGTTCTAAGCTCACCACAGCTGCCTTTTTGTTGAGCAACAAGGAGATCTGGGAAATGACCTCACTGTAGACGTTACAGCCAACCAGATACCACTACAGTAAAAATATAAATCACATTTTATCGACCTTACAAACTTTAGATGTTTGGTACAAATACTATCTCTTTCATAATCCATACCTTAGCTATTAGTAAAACTATGTACGCCCTTTAACAATGACTCTTGTGTTAATGACTCTTAACACACAAATATCTGACACCATAGTCGCGAACATTACTGAAACTTGGTGTGGTTGGAGTGAAAGCATGGAGTGAAAGTCATGGAGTGAAAGTCATGGGTGCTGGGAGCTACGGTTTATATGTTAGAGGGGAAAGGATGAGTAAACAGCAGCAGATAGAGAGAGAGCGAGAGAGATCAGTAAGCAGGCAATATCGTGAGAATGAAGAGGACACTGTTCAGAAAGAGAGAGAGAGAGAGAGAGATTGGTCGCCATGTTAAGGTAGCATGATGAAGCCAACAACAGATGGTGTAGATAGATCATGTTGGAGGAGTAGAGCAAAAAGGGCAATAAGTACAAGATATGTGAGGAGAAAGCAAACACAAAGAAGAAGATATGGAATAGAAATGCTCAAAAAAATAGAGACATAGATGAATATGCATTATAACACCCTTTTTTATCATGGAAAAGGTTTATGATGTCCCACTTAAATGCAATTAAACAAAGAGTATATCCTTTTTGTCAAGCACTGTGCATTATACATGTTGAACCTCAGCCAGCATCTTATTAAATGCACTAGATTTACGACTAAAATGTATAGATATGGACATTTACTCACTCTCACTCACTCACTCATCGTCTATATCGCATTATCCTGTATACAGGGTCACGGGGAGCCTGGAGCCTATCCCAGGAGACTTGGGGCACGAGGTGAGGTACACCCTGGATGAGGTGCCAATCCATCGTACACACACATACACACATACTCTGGGCAAATTGGTAACGCCAGTTAGCTTAACCTGTATGTCTTTGGACTGTGAGCGGAAACTGGAGTACCCCGGAGGAACCCTACCAAGCACAGGGAGAACATGCAAACTACTGTGCAGTACATGCACACTGATCCGAGGTGGGAATCGACTCTGGACCCTGAAGGTGCAAAGCGAAAGTGCTAACCACCATATATGGATATTTAATTATTTCTCATTTTCAAAATGTCAGCAAAATATCAAACAGAACTTTTTTTTTTTTTTTTTAGCTTATTAGGTTTATTTCAGAGTTGTACATAAACCCACTGACCATTTTATTAGCAACACTATCTTATTAGCACCGATTTATCACCGAATTTAATCAGCCAGTGACTTTGCAACAGCACAACGCATAATATCACGCAGATATACTGTAGGTCAGGGTACAGAAAAAAACAGTGACCTCAGTGACTGTGCTTTGGGAATGCATAACATGCTTGTTACAGAAACGACTAACCTTTTTGGATTTTCACATACAGTTTAACAGTCTCGTGTTGTTTTAGTTCAGCGGGTGGAACCGTGTTGTTGTTGTAAGAGTTCAGAGGAGAAAATCCAGACAGCTGTTTTAAGCTGACAGGATATGGGACATTTAAATAGTTACTATATATAACCGTGGTGGACAGAACATCATGTCAAAACACACAACACGGTAATTTATGCCCAACAACAGCAAAAGACCAACTCGGGTTTCTGTCGTGTTTACCAAAAACAGGAAGCGAGAATCGTCTTGACAAAGGTCGCCCTTTATCTAACCTTAACCTTAATGGGTCTTAGTGGAAATCAAAGTATACATCGTGTACCACATTAGTCTTTTCAATAACTTTTGATTTGTATCGTCTGTACATTGCACCTGTGTGTGTGCGTGTGTTCTGTTGTCGAATCTGTAATAATAGAAAGTATCAATTTATTATGAGAAATATGGAGAAATGATAAGATGGAATAAATCCTTTATCCAAGCCGAATGCTGTGAGCTCAGCGACATTACTAATGGGTCACTGAGTCATTATGGAACAGACACTAATGCCAAAGGAGAATAAAAATCCTCTCATCCCAGTGTAATCGTGTTTGCATTTGGCACTTGACCTCCTTTGTTTTAAAATTAGAAACGACAGATCTTTAGATCTCACCCAATCAGTGGCATTTTCACAGCTAATTGCCCCTAGTGCGTCGTTGTATAGGCCCATTAACTCTGTCTAATACTCTACTGGCACTAGTCTTTAGTGTTTATAAAAGTTCCCTTTGTTTCCCTTCCTCCTAATGCCCGAGCTGACTGACTTATTGCCCGTGTCACTGTTCATCTTATCACACCCCTCTTTCCTCTCACTCTGTGACAGATCCTTGTGCTTGTAAAGAACACTTTTGCGCCGCTCTCTTATCTTTGATCTGTGTCCCGGAGACACCTTTCTGTCCGTCCTCTTAAATCGATTCAGTTGGTGGAATTTGGCGCCCACTCGAACACAGAGACGCTCTCACTTTCCTCGCTACGTGATGAGTCATCAATCCTGCCGAGTCCTTGCCAGACAAGCATTTATCCTTTGTCCACTTTCCAAAAGCCAGCAGGATTCTTGCAATGTTGGCTCAAATACAATTATATCTGCAAATTACTCAGGAGATTTCCTCCATGCAAACAGCTTTAAAAAAATAAATAAAAAAAGTCGCAATGTCTAATAGGTATATTTGGCCAAATAAAAATATATATTTTTTGTCATTTCAAAACTTTTGTTATCAGTAAGCTATCAGTAAGCAAAAAAAAAAAAAAACGAATATTTATTGCAATATGTTTAATTAATCACAATGTGCCGTTTGTAATGGTAAATTAATTGTGGCGGCATAGGGGTTGGCAATGTCGCCTCAAACCTCCAGGGTCTGGGCTCACTTCCCCGCCTTGGGTCTGTGTACATGGAGTTTGCATGTTCTCTCTGTGCTTGGTGGGTTTGCTCCGGGTGCTCCGGTTTCCTCCCACAGTGCAAAAACATGTAGACTAGGCAAATTGCCGATCCCAATTTTCCCGTAGTGCGTTTACAGTATGTGTGTTGGAGGGACCTGCGAAGTATTGGCACCCCTTCCAGGGTGTCTCTCGGGATAGACCCCATGCTCCCCATGACCCTGTATGCAAGATGAAGCGCTATAGACGGTGAGTAAATTGATTATCAGTGGGAAATTTCCACTCATTCTTATTTATGTGCAGGAGCTTGGCCCATTACACAAAATTTGTATTGTTGCAACAATTGAATGACAAGGCTATGATAATATTTTACCATCTTCCCGACCCTATATAAGAGATCCATCATCATCATCATGACCAGCCATGCAATTTCCCATAATACTCTTTTTTCTTCATCTGATTACAGGATAGAGGGCAATAAATATCTCTTATGTTTTATTATATTGCATTACATATGTATTTTAGTGACCTTCCTTCTTCATCCCTGTTTCAAGAAAGACATCGTCCTTGTGGTTTTCAGATTCCATCTCTCCTTCCCGTGTCCTATAGCCATGCTTTTTACAAGCCTACCTCTCTTACCTACTCAGACAATTATATTATCACAGGATGGAGTGCTTTGGAGTAAGCCATTCCTCTATATCAGACATTTCCGCTATTTACTCCCTCTAACAGGCATATTGAATAACGCTCTCTCTCTCTCGTTCACACACTCTCAGGATGCTTTCACTCTTATTTTCCATAGAGCATTTGTCATTGGTGGGGCTTCTGCTCTTAGATCATGGCTGTTCTGAGCTCTTTGCATGAACGGCCCTTCACTTTCGGTGTCACTCTCTAGGAAGATCATAGCAATTGGCATTTCACTGTGCCCCCTGTTTTGTATAAATCGCGTGCTGTTTGAAGTTGGTTAAATTATCCGTGTGCAGCTTTCATTCCTTTTTTCGGGAGCTGGATCTCGGCTAAGCGATGACCCCAGATGGAGAACTAATGGGCCCACGGTATACTGCAGAACAAGACATTTTATAAAAGCAAATTCATGTCTAGTATTGCTGGGATGAAATCTCATCTGAGCCATTATCCATATGCCTTCCATTGTTGGGAGTAATGGGGCTGGACTTGTTGAGGTAGGTCTTATTAGATTATATGTTCAACCAAATGGTGTTTAGGTCTTATGCCATGCTGCTGCGAATATAGTGGCTTAAAAAGCACTTAGCTGTATAGAGGTGAGCATGTATAGAGGTCTTACCTTTAATAAAGTAATAATAACAGTACTGTAAATGCAATTTTCTGTCTCCCAGAATGGTAGCTAATGGAACATCACCCTTAAAAATGTATGATCGTGTTACTATGGCATTTTACTTTACTCGGTTACTATATGATGTATGGTAAACCATACCATTATACCATATACCACAATACCATAATTTTTTTTTATTTAACACACCTGAATCAATAGGTTAGCTAATTACCAGGACAATATTGGCTGTGACATAAGTAGCATTAAGTACTATACTGTACTATATTTAATCCTTTTTATTACAGTACTTAAAAACATTGCAATAACATAACATTGAATATGATTTGGAAATTAAATGGAATAATATCCTTTATTCATCTTCTATACTGCTTATCCTGTATACAGGGTCATGGGGGGCATGGAGCCTATCCCAGGGTACTGTTCACTCTGGACAGGCAATCTGGTTAGGCCAAGTAGCCTAATGTAAATATCTTTGGAAGGAAACTGGATTACACGCCAAGGAGGGAACATAGAAACTCCATGCACATATACCCGAGGAGGGAATCGAACCCTCGACGTACAATGCCATAGTGCTAACCACTATGCCGCTGTGCCCCCAAACATTTTTTTTCATCAATTTGTTATTATTTCATCTTTATTTAAATAGGCTAAGCCTATCTTGAAGCCAAAATTTAAATTATAATTTGAGTCTTGCATGGAATTCATACATGCCTCTTCAATTCTTTTCAAAAGAAAAAATGTAGTCTTTTGTTTTTATCCTTGGCATTGACACTGATGTTCAAAACAAACAATTTGTCTTAAAATACATTCAACAGGTGCATTTCAATAACAACATATTTACCATATGTAAAACAACAAGAATGTGTTTCATCATACCCATATTTCTCTGGGTTTCCTCCAGCTTCTCAAGGTTTCTATTATTTTCCAAAAAAGGTACCAGTGATAGATTGGCTACAGTAAATTACCCCTATTTATGAACGAGTGTCTGAATATGCGTGTATATTGTGTCTTGTAATGGATCCCCTATAAGTACTTTCTCATCCAGTATACCTATTCATGGTATATTTCTGCCTAAGATCTATTCATGTCTAGTGTTCATGGCATAGGTTTCAGAAACACCTGATCGTGACCATAACAAAGCATTTACTCAAGGTGAATTGGCGTAGTGGTTAGCCCTGTGGCCTCGTACCTCTATTCGATTCCAGCCTCAGATCTGTGTGGGTGGAGTTTTCATGTCCTCCCCGTGGGTTTCGTTGGGGTACGGCGGTTTCCGAAGACGTGCAATTGGTGTTTAACATAGGCACTTTGCGTTCTTCAATTCAATTCAATTTTTATTTGTATAGCACTTTTAACAAAGGAGCTTTACATAATCAAAAGAATTATTGAAGTTTGTATGAAATGTGATGTTCTTGCAAGATTGTCATTTCACAGCAGGTTTGGATCTCTTATTCGTATGACTGGACTTTTAATGCTATAGTATATAATGGCATTCTGTACGGTTGTTTGTCTTTAACTTTTTCTAGCAACAGTTTGAGGAAGGAACACATGTGATGAACACAAGACGGAATAGAAAGTTACAGAAATACTGTTTAAGCATATATATATATATATATATATATATAGTGCTGTGAAAAAGTATTTGGCCCCTTCCTGAACGTTTTTATTTTTGCATATTTGTAACACTTAAATGATTCAGATCATCAAACAAATTTTTGTATCGGACAAAGATGATCCGGTTAAATATAAAATGCTCTATGTGAAAAAGCTATTGTCCACTAAAACCAACAACTGGTTGTGCCACTCTTGGCGGCAACAACTGCAATCAAGCATTTGCAATAACTGGCAATGAGTCTTTCATGTCGGTGTGGAGGAAGTTTGGTTCACTTTGTAACTTTTGCAGATTGATACTTGATAACTAGCAATTAGTTTGTTTCTCATTTGTTCCTGAGTTTCTTTAGATCGTAAAAAAAAAAAAAAAAAAAAAACTTCAATTTGCATTTCCTTGTTATCTTTGTGTAATATTAAAATTGTTTGAAGATCTGAATCATTTAAGTCTGACAAATATGCAAAAACATAAAAATTCATAAAATGGCAAATATGTTATTACAGTACTGTAGATATAATTTCTGTTTGCTTTCAAAATGTATGGCAGTGCATGAAACAGTAAGTATAAGGGGGTTTCAAAAAGTTTCGAAGTTTCACGAAACCATGTGCGTTACTACAGTATGTCTGCTCTTTCATCACAGACAGCAAGTTAGAACAAAGCGCAAACATGAGCAATGAGGTGTTTTGAGTGGCACACGGCTTCTTCGAGAGTGGAAGAACATCACTGGAAGACGATGAGAGATCAGGGAGACGTTCAACGCCCTCAACCCCTGATGAAATGTCAAACCCATTCTTGTGTATGATGATGGTTGAAGAACAATCCACAACATTGCTGCCATTGTCGGTTTGTCATACAGAACAGTCCAGGCAATCCTCATGTGTCATTTGAACATGCGCCGTGTGGATGCCAAGTTCATCCCCAGGCTGCTGAGACGTCCTTCAGCATCAAGGGTGTATGTATGGCTATGATCCTTAAAGGAAGAGCCCATCATCTCGACTAACGAAAAAAGACGAGACAGGTCCTCAAGTGAGGAGAGAATTCGTCCCCAGGGCCCAGACCAGACCGTCAACGGCGAATTCTACTGCCAGGTTTTAAGACGTCTAAGGGGAGGGGACGTGCAAATAATCTTGAAACTTTTTGATCCCACCTCGTATCAGCCATACTGATGTTAGGCTCAGGGGCAGGTGCTGAGGTGATGATTATGAACAACACTAGTGAGGAACTGGGCTGGGTTTGACCCTCCTCTATTAAGATCATTTTAAACGCAGTGCTCAGAACTCTCCTCATTCATTTAGCGCAACAGATATCCCTTACGCATTCGTCAATAAACCAGACAAACAGTGTTTCAACTCTAGTGCCGCACTACAGACGCTCTCGATTCGTTATTTCGTCTAGCCGCGCTCCTCACTGTCTGCTCCCGAGCTCCAACTTCAGGGACAAAGCGACACGCCCACTGCCATTATTATTGGCTCGGCGGGGAGGCTAATTTGCATATCGGGAAACCGATTGGCTGGTTTGACCTTCAGTTGAAAAAAAAGAAAAAGAAAAAAGAAGCGAGCGCTCGTGGAGTCTGTCTGCAGCTGCTGAGTAAGTAAATGGGTAATGTGTGTGTAAGCGTGCGTGCGTCTGCGTGAGTGTGTGTGTGAGAGACACACACACACACACACACAGAGAGAGAGAGAGAGAGTGTATGTATGTATGTATGCTCGCGAGAATTAACAGAAAGGCAGCCGGTGTAAAGCATGCAGATGGGCTCGGTGTGCGAAATGCGCCTGACGCGGAAACGCTGGACCGTGTGCACGATCGGCCTGCTTCTGATCTTCTACAAGACGAAAGAAAGAGCAAGAAGTAGCGAGCATCAGGAAGCCCAAGTCTCAAGGTAAGGCGCGACACGTACTCACACACTCACACACACACACACACATGCTCATGCGCTTTGTTATTCTTCTGTATTGTTGTTGTTAATGATACACCATCATCAGGTCGGCTTTCCCTCCGAAACACAGCACTGAAGTTTCTATAGCAATCTTCATCCTCCTGTTTGCCCCACTGGGGATGGGATGGGGGATTGGAATTGGGATGGGATGGGATCAGGCTTTATTTTTCCTTTGTTCCAGGCTGAAATTGAATTCATCTTTCCTGATTTGATTTAACACCAGAGTATTACATCTCTGTATACCTCCTTCTCTTGCACTCCAATCCAAAGCCTGTTTCTGCTGTTTGATTTACTTCCCTACAGCTGAAACAGAAATTACAATACAATGCATCAGACTGGCTAAACTGGGCCACTTCCCTCTGCACCTCCTCCAGGATATGTATAACCTCTGATTAAATTTAGAAATCACTCGTCTTTCATTTTCTATGAAATGGTAAAAAAAAAAAAAAAAAAGGTGTGTTCCAGAAGGGTTATCGAGCGGAAGGGTTTAAACAAGGCGACGCTTGATGTTGATGTTTCTTAACAAACTATTAACTTCATGATTAATGCATGATTGTTGGGAGCACAGTGGTTAGCCCGGTGCTTAAGCACCTCCCGGGTCGAGGGTTCAATTCTGATTTTTCGTCCTTAACTATCGACAATGTTTAAAAATTTTTTTTTTTAAAGAATATAAAGTCATGTCGTTTTTTTTGTCCCCTTTCATTAATGAAACCATCACTGAAAAACTGCATTTTATTGTTGTGTCATATTAAAATTAGTTTGATGATTTAAATAATTTAAGTGCGAGAAATATGCACAAATCTAAAACCTCAGGAAGGGGGCAAATACTTTTCCCACATCACTATGATGTGGAAAAATCCGCAATATACATATACACATACTGTACATATGGCGGCACGGGGAACTTTGTGGTCACCCTGCACCTCCAGGGCATGGGTTCGATTTCCCACCTCGGGTCATGTAATAAACACTGCACGTTTGTTTTATGCAAATTAATGTGGCTAGGTTTTTACTCACAGATTGTGTCCGTTGAGTAGAATTGCGTATAGTGTATGAAAAACGGAAAAAAAACCCCCAGTAAAAACCCCTTAATGTAAAGTGCTACCCACAGCACTTGCGACTTTTAATGTTTTGAAAGTGAGAAAGTCTCAGAACTGAAGGCGGAATGAAGTTCCTGCTTGCCTTTAAAAGATTATATCAGTTTTTTTTTTTTTTTTTTTGTGCTCACCTGACAGACCAATATCAGTAAGCCATATCAGTCACTTAAGATAACATCACCGCTCAGAATAGTTTGAAGTATTTTCCTAAAGTCACTCGATCGAGTGACTTCTTCACAAGATGGCGCCGGTGAGGTCGGCTGCCGTCACGACTGCTCCGACCGACTTTACTTTGTTTTCGTCTTTTTATTTAATTTCTAGTAACTTTAATCCGGCTAATTCACCACCATTGAGTGCATTAGGTATGATAGAGATACTATTATTTCTATTGGTTTACAATGTACTCACAATTCGAAGTTTTTGACTCCGAGTTGGCCAAGTGAGATCCTGAGAGAAAACAAAGGACGCGACGCGAAGCGGCGGCCCCAAGGGAAACGAGCCGGCATCAGGAACAGCCTGAGAACTCGTGCACACTGCACACCTCTGCCTAGCATCCTGCTCGCCAATGTCCAGTCACTGGAGAACAAGCTCGATGACCTCAGGGCCAGGATAAAGTTCCAGAGAGACATTCGGGACTGCAATCTCCTCTGCTTCACTGAGACATGGCTGAACCCAGCGGTGCCAGACCACGCCATTCAGCCGGCCGAGTTCTTCTCGGTTCACCGCATGGACAGGACAAGGGACTCGGGGAAGACAAGGGGAGGCGGCGTGTGCTTAATGGTGAACAGCAGCTGGTGCAACAGCGCGAGCGTTGTTCCTCTCGCACGCTCCTGCACACCCAACCTGGAACTATTAACTATCAAATGTCGTCCTTTTTATCTTCCTCGGGAGTTTACATCGGTCATAATCAGCGCCGTTTATATTCCGCCACAAGCGGACACGGACACTGCCTTATGCGAGCTGCATGAGGCTCTCACACAGCACCAAACACAACACTGGGACGCTGCGCTCATTGTGGCGGGAGACTTTAACAGTGCCAACCTCAAACGCGCAGCGCCAAACTTTTATCAGCACATCACCTGCCCGACCAGGGGCGAAAGGACACTGGATCACTGTTACACATCAGTTAAGGACGGCTACAAGGCACAATCTCGTCCACCGTTTAGGAAATCCGACCATGCCGCCATATTCCTCATGCCAAAATATAAACAAAGGCTTAAACAGGAACTTCCGGTTCAGAGGGAGGTCGCGCGCTGGACGGACCAATCGGTGGCCGCGCTTCAGGACGCACTCGATGACGCAGACTGGGACATGTTCCGGAACAGCTCCGATGACGTCAGCATGTTTACGGAAGCGGTTGTGGGATTCGTCAGGAAACTAGCGGATGATACCATGCAGAAAAGGACCATCAGAATGTTTCCCAATCAGAAGCCGTGGGTGGATAAAACCATCCGCGAAGCTCTGAGATCTCGCACCGCTGCCTACAATGCGGGACTTGCGTCGGGGGACATGGACCCGTACAAGGCTGCATCTTATAACGTCCGGAAGGCGGTGAAGGAGGCGAAGCAGCGCTACAGAAGAAAACTAGAGTCACAACTCCAACAGAGCGACTCTAGGAGCCTGTGGCAGGGACTAAGAACGATAACAGACTATAAAGCTCCAACATCCGGTATGACGAACGCGGACATGACTCTGGCAGATGAGCTGAACACCTTTTATGCTCGCTTCGAGGCTGCAGCTAAAGACGCTAGCGTTGCTAATGCTAGCGGTGCTTACGGCTGCAGACAGGAAGTCACTGCCAGCACCGGAAACGCGTTCGTCATCTCCGAGCATGACGAGAGCCTTCAGGAGAGTGAACACCAGGAAAGCAGCAGGACCAAATGGCATCTCAGGTAGAGTCCTCAGAGCCTGCGCAGACCAGCTAGCACCTGTGTTCACAGAGATATTCAACCTCTCTTTGTCTCAGTCGGTGATCCCCACATGCGTCAAAGAGTCCATCATTGTTCCTGTTCTGAAGAAACCACATCCTGCTTCCCTCAATGACTATCGACCTGTGGCCCTCACATCAGTGGTGCTGAAGTGCTTTGAACGGCTGGTCAGAGACTTCATCATCTCCTCACTACCAGACACACCGGACCCACTACAGTTTGCCTACCGTTCAAACCGCTCTACAGATGACGCCATCGCTCATCTCCTCCACACAACACTCTCTCACCTGACACTAGAAGGGGGAATTATGTTAAAATGCTTTTCATCGACTACAGCTCAGCATTTAACACCATAATTCCCTCCACACTCACCACCAAACTGGGCATCTGGGACTCAGCTCATCTCTGTGTCAGTGGATCTCTAATTTCCTAACTGGGAGACCACAGGCTGTAAGGATGGGTGGACACGTCTCAGCCTCTCTCACTCTCAGCACTGTAGCCCCACAGGGCTGTGCTGAGCCCCCTGCTGTACTCTCTGTACACACATGACTGTGCGGCCACTACCAGCTCCACCACCATCATCAAGTTTGCTGACGACACCGTCGTGGTGGGCCTGATCTCTGACAACGACGAGACGGCCTACTTGAAGGAGATTGGAATCTGGAGAACTGGTGCCAGAGGAACAACCTTCTTCTAAATGTCAGTAAAACAAAGGAGCTGATAGTGGACTTCAGCACTAAGCAGGAGAGGAACTACCAGACCCCCGTCATCAACGAGAGCCCAGTGGAGAGAGTAGACTGCTTCAAGTACCTCGGTGTTCACATCACGCAGGACCTATCATGGTCCTGTCACATCAACACCGTGGTGAAAAGGCCCGACAGCGTCTCTACCACCTCAGACGCCTGAGAGACTTCAGACTGCCCTCCAAGGTGCTCAGGAACTTTACTCCTGCACCATAGAGAGCATCCTGACGGGAAACATCGCATCCTGGTTCGGGAACAGCACCATGCAGGACAGACGAGCCTTACAGAGGGTGGTGCGATCAGCTGAGCGCATCATCCGAACTGAGCTCCCTGACCTGCACTCTGTCTACAGCAAGCGGTGCTGGACCAAGGCCAGGAAGATCATGAAGGACCTCAGCCACCCCAGCAATGGACTGTTCTCTCTGCTGCGGTCTGGGAAGCGCTTCCGCTCCCTCAAGGCCAATACAGAGAGACTGAGAAGGAGCTTCTTCCCGCAGGCGATACGGTCTCTCAATCAAACCAACACACTGGACTAAACACCTTTGCATTTTCTTGCACACAACAGAACGGACAATTATGTCAATGCACATTGCACATATATGCACATATGCACATTTTGCACACTTCAAGGACTTCTTTTCACACCCCCCTCATCTCATTAAAAAACTACCTCAAGTTTTCACAGACTATAGTCACAATATATTACATCACATCCCACTTCTGACAAGAGCACATTTTTTCATACTTCAGATTTTATGTATATATATATATTTTGTAACTTTGTTGGAATCTGTTTTATAGGTTCCTTTTGTAAAAAAAAAATTATTTAAGGTCACGGAGCGGTCGTATAAGCATTTCACTGCATATCGTACTGTGTATGACTGTGTATGTGACAAATAAAATTTGAATTTTGTAATTTGATCGATTCTATTGATTTATTTCCGGAGAAGAATAAAAAAAGAGGAAGCAGGGCTGGCGTTTGTCTGCTAGACAGTGATGATGAGACGTTGTGATTGTGGTGTGATGTGTTTGTGTGCGTAGGTGATTATGAACAGGGCAATTATGGGACAACAGACAGTTTAAAACATGTGGTTCCTGCCTTTTATAGAAAACAGTTTCTTCCCACTGCTCAGAAAACAGAAACAGAAAACAGCAAGTGCATGACACAGCTAGAAAGCATGGTCAGCGTTGCCGGAAGAGTTTATCATCCAAAAGTCTACATTTTAAGGACTTTAAAAATAGTGTTTCATGATAAGGCTGCAGACTAACACTGACTCTGATCAGGATAAAGCAGGTATTAAATAAATAAATAAATAATCACGGCCTGATGGTCAAAACAGATCTTATATATTTGATCACTGGGGTCTAAATTCACCTCTTGATACGGTAGATAATAATCATTTTGTATTCCTTAAAAAAAAAAAAATACTGTTAGGTTTTATTTGTAGGCAGCACAGTGGTTAGTGCTGTGCCCTTGCACCTCCAGGGGTTCAGTTTTGATTATTTGTCCTCTACTATCAACCATGTTTTTATTTTTATCTTTTATATTAAAGGTCATCTCCTGCCTTGGGTCTGTGTGCCTGGAGTGTGCATGTTCTCTTTGTGCATGTTGGGTTCCCTCTGGGTACTCTGGTTTCCTCCCATAGAATAAAGCCATACAAATTAGGCCAAGTGCTGTTTCCAATTTCCACGTAATGTGTAGGTGTGTTTTAATTATGTTAGGTGAAACATAATTAAAATGGAAAGGAAAAATGCACATTATCCAATGAACCAAGACAAACATTGAGCATTATTTGAAATAAAATCTGAAAATCCATATGAAATGTATAAAATTTTCCGTCCATCCTTCTCACAATCGGTGAGAATCACAGGGCTGTTATTGTCCCTAACTGATGATCCACAAGGTCGCCTGCCTCTTCATTCACATGCAAGAGAAAGCCACATGAGCCACGTTTTATCAGATCATCGCTGTGTGAATCGGTGAATTGAATTCTTGTGTCAGTGCTCGGGGATCTAAGGCGCTCCTTAGGTTTGTTAAAAATGCAGTTTTGTTTATTTATTTCCTTTTGAGTATATGCTATCCAGTTAAGTGCAGGACTGACAGTAAAAGCAAGATGCACGTGCACAGCTGTACAGATGTGCTTCGCTGCACTCGCACATTTCAGCAGTAAACCTGTACACAAAAGTGTCTTTTGCAGGAGGGGCCGCGTTTCCAAATATTCCATTGCAGTTTACTCTAAGTGGTGTGCACAAGACCATAAAGAAATTGAGATGAAACATATGAACCATTAAAACTACATAAATATGATTGTACTCCTGAATTAGGAGTAGGAACAGATTTAGATTGCTATTACTTGCTATTACATAGAAAATATGTTTCGGATAATCTCATTATGGCATTAGTCATTACTGTGGTACATTGCAAAACACTGCTATAAATAGTGATTAGTTTAAAGCACTTGAACTAGAATTGATTGAGTCATATTTATGGGTACATTTTCCAGCACTATTTGAAATAATTAATAAGCTATAGACGGAGGTAATTTGGCCTTTATAGTTTTTACAGAGGAGACAGGATGATCATTTTTCCAGATTTGACTGTTCATATGCAGCATTAAAGTTACCATATTATACTGCTTCTTTAACAAGTTATCACAGGTCTCAGAGCTCTCCCAAAGTATGTGTGCACATGCTGGCACTGAAATACTCCTCAGACAATGCATTTTTTCCATACCTTACACTCCCTCTGATTAATTCCTCCTTTGAATTTGCCATTTTAATGTCTGCGCAAAAGAGCTGCTGGGGCAGCTACTGTACACACCCCCAATTTTTTAATATTTGGCATAATATCCTTTAATATACTGTAAATATTATATATATATATATATATATATATATATATATATATATATATATATATATATATATAAATAAAAATCAGGTTAGTAGCTATGCTGTAGTAGCTGTACAGTCACTGGAGCACTATGTACTGTACTCTTGAAAATAATGATACAAATTGTGTGAAGTCATAAGTTATTGCTTTACCTTTGACTTTACCTTTATACTGACATTGGAGACTCCTTACAAATATGCTAAATAAACACCTCTTCACTGGAACATCTTTTCACGAGTTGTTGCTAAGCTAAAATGCTAAGGTGCTTGAATAAGCACAGTACACCGATACAGCACTCAAAGCTGGCGTTATAGAAAATTACGACACCTTGGTATACGCTATAACATTACAATGCAAAACATTAAGCTCATTATGGTGTAGGTTCCCCTCGTGCCACCAGGGTGGCTGCGAAGACACATACGCGGCAGGCTGTGATGCACTGAGTGTTCTGATACTTTTTTATTTATTTATTTCTCCCTAATTTAGTCGTGTCCAATTCCTCCCCGTCACTAGGGGGCTCCCACATTAAGGCTACTACTACCACTCAGCCGGGAGGGCCGAAGACTATCACGTGTTTCCTCCGAACAACATGACGCCAGCCGACCGCATCTTTTTCGAACTGCTCGCTCACACACCGCTGGGGGGCGGCGTAACACACTCGGAGGACAGCGCTATCCGCTCCTTCCGCTTGCGCGAGCTCACAGATGCCCCTGGTTAATGTGGGAACGCCAAGTGCCTCTCATCCCTCCCCTCTGAGGGAGCTCGGCCAATCAGCTCTCTCTAGACCTCTGGCTGCGAGAGGTTACAGCTTCACCCGGGATTCGGACTCGCGATCTCCGGATGATAGGGCGAACGCTTTACCGCTATTTTTCTACTATTTCTGCTGTGGTATCAGACTGGACAGGGTAGGCCGTAATCCCCACAGACTTCGGATGAGCCGCCCAAGGGTACCCATGATCCTGTCACCAGTTTATAACTGGTAATCAATGCTATTTAATTCACTTCACGGTGGTGGTGGTGGTTGTGTTGTGGATGATGTATGCCAGTTTATTTTTCATTTTCAACAGATTTTGTCATAGAAACCATTTTTTTTCTCATTACCAAAAAGTTATGTGTTTGATTAAAGCCAGGCTTTTTGGCTCTTGCTGTTTCTACCAGATGTGTTTTTTTTTTTCCTTCTGAATTTCAATTGCGGAATTATTTTTAGCATCACACTAGCATTTATCGAAAAACACCCAGCACCTGGAATTTCCCAGATGGTTAGAAAACAAACAAACAATTGCTGCTTGTTAGACGCCTCATTTGAATATTGCAGGTTTTTGTTTCAGGTCACTATCGCAAATGCCATTATTGTGCAGAACGATGAACCAAAAGTGGTTATTTTTTTATTTTATTATTATTTTTTTTTGTTTTAGCAACCACACCAGTACCAGGTGATAAAAAAAACATTTTAAAAACCTTGTGCACCTACAGTAAATTGCCAACTATTATATTTGAGCCATAAAATGTCACATCTTTCCTTCAAGCATCATGAATTTTCTCCCTTTATCGCACACACCTTAATGCCTGCTATCATCTCTTAATTAACTGCCACTTGCAGTATCAGATTTTAGGTGTGAACACCCAAGAGGCTCAGTATCACGGACAAGGTGTGTGTGTGCGTGTGTATGTGTGTGTGAGAAAGCCGGCGGAATAACTGAAGCTCCACAGTCCACATGTCAATACCTGCACATACAGTATGTGTGCTTTTATATTAAATGCATAGTGACGTTAAATCAGGTGCTTTCTCAAGTGTGAGTTATAAGACGAGCCAAGTAGATGAAGGTGATATAAAAAGTAATCGTCTACGTAGCGTCAGGGTGCTCCACGCACTATAAAAGTAATATGCAAATACAAAAGGTGACATTTTATCTTATTACCAAAGGCTTGCTGGGGGTGGTAGTTTAGTTGCTGGCAACATGCAGCTTCCTGTGGTTTGCGTATGCCTGAGAGCTTCTGTGAACAACTGCTATTAGGTATTGTTTGTCATATTGTAAAACCACTCAACCTCGTTCCTCTTTTTGGATTAGATTATATAGACGAGCGTATTAGATACTTTCATTTATTATTTGCATTATAAGAAAACCAAAAGCAGCAAACCGGCTCTAGATCTATTTTTATTTATTTTTTTCGCCGTACTTCAGGAGGAGTTCTGCGACAGGATGTGGGTTCTGTGATGGCCCCATCTTTATTGCATTGATTTGCAGAAGAAGGAACACGCTGCGAGATAAGACTATATTAAACGCCTCGAAGCGTGAAACATGGAATCTGACCTAAAAACGATGCATTGAGACCTGCATAATGATAAATAATGACAGCTGAAAAGAAAATGGCTTATATAACTGTAGTGCTATCTGAAAAGCCTGCTCTGTTCTCTTGTAAAAAGTGAAAATCTCCTGTGCTTTGGTATTCAGGAATATTCCTTTTTTTTTTTTTTTTTTACAGACATGACAAAGCAGCAACAAAGTATAACCCATTTATGTGAATTTCACACCTGATTTTCTTCCCCAAGGAAAATGATATGATAGAAATTCCACTCAATTGTGCTTTTTCTGCTGTTTTTGCAGCAAGGGTGAGCTGAGTACTTTAAGACTAATGGCCAATAGCAGCGAGAAGGACTTTCACAACAACCTTCCGGCGTGTTTGCAAGAAGGGTGGAAGGTCAATGCTACTCTGGTTGGTCTAATAAGGTGAGTCAATCTTTTTTTTTTTTTCTGGGCGCTGATACTAAGCCTTATTGAGGTTACCGGCTTTTTTTTTTTTTTTTTTTTTTGGACGTTGTTTGGCTTTAAATGCTAAGCCTCGTCTTTGCGCACAGACACTTCTGCTGAAGATTTCATCACTCAAGTGTAGACAACAGCAATAGCTAGCAGTTAAATTACTTCATTTAACCGCTATAGCTTGTTCCTGTCGCATTTTTTAGAAGTACGCAATGAATAACAATCTTTGTGCGCTGAAAAAAAAAAGAAGATTCAAGGATCAACATATGTTCACTCAAGTAAAATATGTAAATTGAACAAAGATTTATTATAGTAAATAATAGAAAATATAGGTAAGTTTATGTTAAATTAAATAGAAATAAGTACAAACTTTATTTATTTTCCATATGAAATACTGCATTAGTTTGTGCCAGTAGTATGGAATATGAAATATAACCCATGCGATTCATGAATTTGTGGAGCTCTGGGAAAAGCAGAAAGCATTATGATTTTGCTAAGATATGACTAAGATAAGACTCTAAGATATGACTAAGATAAGACTCTAAGATATGACTAAGATAAGACTCTAAGATAAGACTAAGATATAGCTGAGATATTACTAAAACATGACGAACATATGGCTCATAAAGGTATGAATTAGATGTAGTTAAGATATGATTAAGATATGACTAGCAGATATGAATAAGTTATGACTAATATATGATTAGATATGACTAAAATATTACAAAGATATAGCTACGATATAGCTGAGATATGCCTAATATATTGCTAAGATATTACTGTGATATAGCTAAGATATGACTAAGATATACAGTGGAACCTCGGATTGCGAGTAACGTGGTTTACGAGTGTTCTGCAAACCGAGCAAAGATTTTTAATACATTTTTATTGTGCCTGCGCGTACAAACGGAAACACTTAACTGTCTGGATTTATTTTAACTTTTTTTTATGTTAAGTGCAGGTTAATTTTTTTATTTTTACTTTATATGTTTTATTAATTATTTTTATGTATTTATTGTTTTGGGCTGTAGAACGAATAATTAGAGTTTTCATTATTCCTTATGGGAAAAGTCTATTTGGTTTACGAGTGTTTTTGGAATACGAGCCCGCTTCTGGAACGAATTATGCTCGTAATCCAAGGTTCTACTGTAGTTAAAATATGGCTAAGATATAGTTAAGATATGGCTAGATATTACTGAGATATGGCTAAGATATAGTTGAGATATGACTAAAATATTGCTGTTATATGAATAAATTATGGCTAAAAAATTATTAGATACAACGAAAATATTACTAAGATATTGGTAAGATAATACTAAGATAATACTATATATGTTTAATATATGTCTACGATATAGCTACCATATGGAAGTCATTAATGGTGGGTCCAGTTAAAACTCTTTGCTTTGTGTCCGATAGTCCGACAGCTGTCCGCATACAGCATGAATATTTCTTCCGTGCCTTCCAGATATTAAAATGAGCAATAAGCCCAAAAGCTAAGAGAGGGAAGAAAATAAAGCTAAGAGTTGAAGACAAATTGGTCCTTCTGGTACATTGTAACATTGTTTCACAAGAAAGTCTTGCTTGTAAGTGGTAAACTATGAAAACTAGAAGTGTATAGTTAAGGGGAATTTGGGTTTCCCCCTGAACGATTTTATGACAATGGCATTAAGGGCATTAACACAGACATACAGTACAGAGCAGCTGGTTCAGTTTGTATCAAATGACATTGTTTTGCACAGTAATTACACTATAATGATGTTCATACAAGGTCAACTGAGTCATTATTAATATTCTATATTTAAGCGCCCCAATGTCAAATTAATGCATTCCATAGCCAGGTTTAGCTCATTGTATTGGTGGCAATCTGTTATGGCAAAAAGAATATGATCCATTTGTGAATTACAGTCATAACAGCGTTTAACAATACCCCATTAACTTCAGATGGGATGATAAAAATGTACTCATATAAAATGTATTCATAATTTTATTCTGTGGTGTGCCCAAGTTTTTTGATGAATGTTTGACAGCAGTAGTAGTGATGATGGCATGAATGAATTATTAATACATTTTATATTTGAGTAAATTTTATCATCCCATCTGAAGTTCATTCCAGGCTTATGGTTAGCAGAGGCTAATGGTTTAATAACGTCGATTCACCAAAAAAAAGTAGTTAACCAGCAGCTACAGTTTGACAGATTGATCTCCAGAGGTGGGCGAATACTGTACCTAAGTAAGGGCAAATTATTTTCAAGTAAAAGTAGAAGTCCTCACCTTCATGAATATAAGTATTAAAAGTACAGGTCTGTCTGATTCAGAGTTGTCAAAGTGTTGTTTTCGTCACTGTTCTGTTGTTGGGCGTGTCCCGAAGGAAAGGCAAGTAAGTGAGATGGTGACTTCCTGTTTCAAATATTACACACTAATGTGGGTAGGTAATGCTACATCATAGAATAGTACTTTTGTAAAATTAAATAATAGTTTTTACACTCGTACATGTGTTCTGTTATTCTGCGTTGTGTTAATCAGAAATCCCAGTTTGACTTGAACGCCCCATGTAGCTTAGGAATCCCGTTTGTTTGAATTGTGTATAGATGCTTGTTGCAAACGTCTGTATAGATGCGTTTAGCAAGAGGATGTATGATCTAGGTGTCTTGAACAGGACCTGCGTCCCTCATGCTAAAAATAGTACACAGTGTAAGACCATGTGTAGCCCAAGCTGCAACTGTTACACTGCTGAGAAACCAAGCACACACTTTACTTAAAGTATATGATGCACTGCATGAGCGCGAATGCACAGTGTGCTGATGCTGGTTCTGTCTCGCTGACGGACATCGGATTCCTGGTTTGTGCTACAGAGTTTAGTTAGGGAGCAGGTATTGTAATTTGAGAAGATTGACATGTAACTGAAAAACTGGAAAAAGATTCCTTTAAGTCTTCTTTAGTGGCCGAGAATGATTTTCATTCAGTTCAGTTCATTCTGAATTGAGAAAGAAATTTCTTAGAAGAACCGAATTGAAGGAAAAAAAAAAAAAACCTCCTCTTCTGGTTGACCAGATGGTGAGATTATAATTTATCACAGTATACATCTGTAGAAGAATGAAGCATAAAGTGTGAAATGATACTCAGGAAACGCATGCTGTGGATTGGGTTCAATGGATATGATTTTGTTTAGGATTACTGATTAGGAGGTGTGTGGTTGATGGTGGTTGTTAAGTTCCTGATTGGAAAGGTTGTCGGTTCGAGTCCCAGCTGAGCCAGGTTGCTATTATTGGGCCCTTCAGCAAGGCCCTTAACTCTGTCTGCTCAAATGACTGACTCTGAGTTGCACGGCCTGCTCTTTCCAATGCTCTACACAGGTGTAATGAAATAAGAACGGTCATGTCTGGAGAGAAAACCTTTTTACATATAATAAAGAATGAGCATGTAGTTATTTATGTCTGCCTGTAAATGCATGGATTTAATGAAATGACTAGATGCTTGTAACAAATGCGGACTCCCATAAAGACACACGTCGTCACGTTTCCGGTATGAAACTTCCCTTTGCACTTTGCACATAAACATGAGTACTTTTTAACTGTATTTAGTCACACAATAATAAACACACCGTCCAGACTGTATTCAGATGAGTTTTCTGACTCATCACGTAATAGTATTGAAATGCACTTTGTGCTCTATTGTTATGAGCATGTGCACGTACAGTACGGGATTCCACAGATGACGCACAGAGAGCAAGCCTTTGCTCGATTCTGTGGGAAAAGATAGTCACACTGAAAAAAAAAATGTTTTTAGTTCATTAGACTAATCTAGACTGTACAAAAAAAATGAAGTCATGTGCATGAACCACATTCTTTCCCACTATACACTCTCATGCACGCACTTGTATTACATCATGGTGCACAAATAATTAGCCTTCTCACTATAGGTTTTCTGACTAACTAAATCCACAGGAATGTAACAGACAGGTCAAACGTACGTATGTATTTATCGGTATAACCGCTGAACGTGATCCTTTCGGGTTTTATTTTCATATCGTCTCATATATTTCAATACAGTTACACAGTCAGTGTTTTTTCTTCATCTTAACTACGTTTGAAATTCTTCAGGCTGCAGCTCTGGAGCTTGAGTTCAAGGTGCGATATCCGGCTGGGGGGTTGAGTGAGTAACTGTGATAACCAGCTATTTCAATCAGAAAATTAACTGCTCAGAAGAGGGATGTGTGTATGTGTGTGGGGGAGGTGTGTGCTGAAATTTTTCCATAGGCATTAAAGGAGAACTTTTTAATATTGTCTGAAAATAAAAAGTGAATGGAGCTCCCAGGAGCGTTTCTTATGAAGTTAACTGATTTAAGTTAACGCCTCAGAGGCTGCTTCAGTCTGCGAAAATGTATTTCGGTGGTACTGTAGTCTTCAGGGTTGATAGGCGGCACAGAGGCGGGACATAGTGTAGCCCGAGACCAGCCGACAAAGTGGCAGCATCAGAGCCAGACATTTTATTTATTAGCAATTAAATAAAAAAAATATATATATACTAATACAGATTATTGTAAAATTGCTAAATATTGATACCGATAATCACCAATTGTGAATATTGTGGGTCCAGGGACCGTCACGCATCACAGCAGCATGTCTGTCATACAGCACACTGTACAAGTCTACACTATTCATGTGAGATCCATTTCCAGAAGCAAAGTTCAGACTTGGGGATTGATTATTTTTGGAAAGTTCAGATCTTTAGGGTATGCATGTGAGACCATCCCTAGCAGCAGAAGGTGAGTCACAAGTGCCCAAAGCTGTAGATAAAGAATGGGTAAGAACAGAGCGGAAGCAGAGCGTGAGGATGAATCAGGCACTGTGCCGTCTGGAGGGTGAGAGGAGCCACAACAGCAGAAAGGTGTCAGGATCTGGCAACAACGTCACGCCAGGCAGCAGGAGAGCACTTACTGCTTGACAGATATTACACAGAGGTCACAGAGAGTTTCGGATAGGAACACTGCTCAACCTGAAAGAAATGTGGCACTTTTTGCTTCGGGGTAAAATTTTTCAAATGCATTTTATTTCTCTAATTAACTAAAGTTAGTGCCTTGGTCTTAAAAAAAAGGCAGGTCTGCCTTCAAAACCAAAGTGTTAGATGAGTAAATAGTTATAATGATGATGATTCCAATAATTTACAGGTTAGAAAAAAAAAGGAACATCCAGTGAATGTGTGCTGTTGGAGGTGGTGGTGGTGCTGATGGTGGTGGGAGGTATCTCGTTGATGAGAGAGGTCTAAATTGGAGCTGACAGGAAGGTAACTCCAGAACATCATGAATATCATCTAGCCAATCTTTACAAACACGGTGATCTGCAAAGCTTCCTTAAATGCACAATAGCAGAACCCATATTGTGTTCTGTTCATGTCGGCCAAGAACCGAAATACGATCCTACAGTGTGCACAGGCTCACTGAAACAGGACATCTGAAGCATTGCATGGCGCTTTTTTGAGAATTCTGCATAAACTCTGGAGATTGTTTTGCATATAATCTGTCTGAAACTACGGGACGCGTTCAAGTCAAACCGGGACTGGTGAAATTTCTCATCAGAAATGCGACTGTTAGTCGCAGTAAAGAATTTGAATTGTGCCAAATTTTTAATGAAGGCCATAGATCCATGAATTACGATCCCAGCCAAGGTCACGCGGAGGTCATTACATTCTGTTGCAGTGTTTCCTATAAACATTCAGTGAATAGAACTCCTGCTTTTTGCAAATTCATGGATAACTTGCGAGAGGGACGCATCTGTCTGTGAAAAATGTGAACACGGTTGTTTACGAACACAACTTGCACATTACTGGAGCTCAGCTGGGAGTTATTTGCCACATTCCCCCCTGTAATCCTGACCTCGTTCCAAGCCATTTCCATGTTTGGGCTGTTAAAGGAAGTCCTGGGAGGCCAGCAATACAGACATGAAGCTGGCAGTCTGATCATGGCTCTGGTATACTGAGAAAACTTTAAACGTGAACAGGCTCTAAGTACAAGAGAAACATTGTGATAACTGCATTAGTGTAGCAGGCGATCATATAGAGAAATAAAGGGAGTTTTTCTATAATAACTGTCATAACTGTATTCTGTTATTCTTCCAGTTTCACTTGAACACCCCTCGTTATTTCTTTTACATCAGCAGTCATGCCATGGCACTGAGTCACTGATCGCGTTTGTCGTGAACGTTAACCGAACCTGTTGATCTCTATCTGTATGACTTTATACAGCATATTGCGCTGCTGCCAAGCGATTGGCTGAGAGGATAATTGCATAAATGTACTGGGGTAAAGGTTAAATTAAAGTGTGCAGGTGAGTGTAACATGTAGACACATGATTAGTGTTGAGCATCATTACAGCTAATGAATCTGAAGTTCCCCTAATTTTTTAAAGTAGTACCCCATTTCAGTTTAGCATTTTTTGTTTTTCTGTTTTTTTTATTTATTTATTAAACTATATAGAGCTCAGGATTGTGCAGCATAGAGTGAAATATGCTAAAAAATAGGCAATACTGAATTTTAGTTCATTTTACCAACTACCTAAATATTACTCAGTAAAAATACAGTAAATAAAATGGGTCACATAAGAAAATACATAAGAAATAGCACAGATACATATTATCATGTATTTTTATTTTGTTTTTGGTTGTTTCTATGATAAAAAAAAATCATTTTGAAAGTTAAAAATTTTTGCAACATCATTCCTATATTCCAGTTTTGGTAAAATGTACACGTTATAAAAGTAATGATAACTTTATATATATCTATATCCACTCATCATCTATACCACTTAATCCTGTATTCAGGGTCACGGGGGCTTGGAGCCTATCCCAGGAGACTTAGGGCACCTGGACAGGGTGCCAATCCATCGCAAGGCACAGACACACACACTATGGGCAATTTGGGAACACCAATTAGTGGTGTACATGTCTTTGGACTGTGGGAGGAAACCCGGAGTGCCCAGAGGAAACCCACCAGGCACGGGGAGAACATACAAACAGAGACGGGAATCGAGCCTGGCCGGGGATCGAACCCGGACCCTGGCGGTGCAAGGCGACAGTGCTAACCACTACACCACCGTGCCGCCTACCTATATCCAATGACGGAAAATATATAATAGTACACACATAAATATACTTAAACTCTTCACTTTTACCATTTTGTTACCTTTAAAACTAAAGTTTCAACAACACAGCATAGGTCAATGATGGAAAAAGATATAATATATACATGTGTGTATATAAAACTTGAGTTTTAAGGGTAACAAAATGGTAAAAGTAAAGAGTTTAAGTATCACAAATATTTTACTTACCGAATACTTAAATATGCTCTTAATGAACGCTGCATCCTTTCATTTTCTTGGCATATATATTTTTAACTCATTAAGTGGTGTTTGGTTTGGAGTGCTCTTGGCACAGGTGTTCCGACTGCTAATGATTCAGTTCTGTAACATTGAATGATTCTGTAACACTAACCTGTGAATTGGAGAAAAAAAAAGAAACCTTGACTGATAATTAGCATTTTCCGGAGTATGAGAGTTGAATGCAAATTAATGAGAGACAATTTTTGTCTGTAATTATATGCAGTGTTTTTTTGGTGGGTGTTGAAGGAGAGGGCATTAGCTGTCTGGTGCTAACCACTCGCTTTCTTACATTTAAAGAAACACACATACACACGATTGTCTCACTATCTTTATAAGGACCTTCCACGGGCATCATTATTAAGGTACATATTTAATGCCGTGCCTACACCCGAATCTCACCCCAAACTGGTGGAGAGTAACCACATGGTCAAAACCGTCAGATATCCCTGTCCTCATGGGAACGCGAGGGTTTTCCCACAAGATTAAAAAGAAAATCGTCTTTCCATTTTCCTCTTCCTTCATGATTCCCTTTCCTGCTGACCCTCTCTACTTTGTAATATTTTGCAATATGTTCCTCTCACATTGCAGCAGGTGCAATAAATTATCTGCCCAGAGGAACAATTGTGGCCTTTGTGACACTCCAGGTTTGTAAACAGAAGGGAAAAATTGATCTGGACCACCAGCATCCAACTAATCAGCAGGAGGAGGCATCTGTATTTAACACGCGGACATTGCAGCCCTAAAGGCGCGTACACGTGCGCGGGGTTTTAAAGCATCCTTTGAGAGTTCACAAAAGAATTGAGATAAATATCTTTAGAATTTACAAGCTGATGTTGTGACTCATCCTCGACATGATCATCTCTCTCTTTTCTCACACTTGTACAGTGCTGTAAAATGTACTCTCCTCTTCCTGATTTTATTTTTATTTTTTGCATATTTGTCACACTTAAATGATTCAGATCATCAAACTAATTTTTTAACCCGAGTAAATCCGAAATGCAGTTTTGCAATGATGATTTCATTCATTAAAGGAAAAAACAAACTGTCCAAACCTGCTAGGCCCTATGTGAAAAAGTAATTGCCCCTTAACCTAATAACTGATTGTGCTACACTTGGCAGGAACAACTGCAGTCGATCATTTTCGATAACTGGCAGTGAGCCTTTCACATCGCTGTGAAGTAATTTTGGCGCACTCTTCTTTGCAGAATTGTTTTAATTCAACCACATTAGATTTCACATTTAACCTGTTTAAGATGTTGCCACAACATCTCAATCAGATTTAAGTCCAGACTTTAACTAGGCCATTCCAAACCATTATTAT
This sequence comes from Clarias magur, assembly GCA_013621035.1. NCBI lineage: Eukaryota > Metazoa > Chordata > Actinopteri > Siluriformes > Clariidae > Clarias > Clarias magur. Next base: position 77,851 of record QNUK01000741.1, on the reverse strand, counting down.
TATTATTATTATTATTATTATTATATATTTTTTGCCCTTGAGCTTCAGATCACAGACTAATGGCTGGACATACTCCTTATGGATTTTCATTTAGAGCACACAATTTAGGGTTCTATCCATTATGACAAGTTGCCCAGGTCCTGAAGCTGCAAAGCTGCCCCAGAGCATCACACTACCACCACCATGTTTCACTTTTGGTATGATGGTGTTTGTTTGAAATGCTGTATTAGTATAACGGGACACATACATTCCAAAAAAATTTACTTTTGTCTTAATCAGTCCACAGGTTATTTGCATTAACGTCTTGGGGAATTCCGGATGTTTTTGGCAAATGTGAGATGAGTTTTTTGGTCAGCGTTTGCCTTGGAACTCTCCCATGGATGCCATTTTTAGAGGGGGGTGGGTGTCACTTTTTTTGACAATTTTTTTTCCTTAAAATAAATGAAATCATTATATAAAAACTGCATTTTGTATTTACTCTGGTTACCTTTGTGCAGTATAAAAAATATGTTTGATGATCTGAATCATCAAAGTGTGACAAATATACAAAAAAAAAGCAAAAATCAGGAGGGGCCAATACTTTTTCACAGCACTGTATACCAAACAAAAAATGTGAACCTGAAACTGAAAATAAAAGGACAGTGAAAAAAAAACTCCAAGACTAAAAAAAACAAAACAAAAATAAACAAAAAAAAGTCTGTTAGATAAACATTTAAATTAAATAAATTTCGCTTAGCATAAAACCAAATCGTCAGATTTTGGCGAGACTCTGAGGTTGCTCTTTGCACTTTGTGTCCAAGCACTGGTACACTTTGTTCCAGGATAAAAACTGCAGGGTGCACGGCACTAAACCTGCACGTGATTTTTCATGAGATTGACTTTGACTGGAATGTGAAATGAGTGGACCTCAATTCCATCAAGAAACCTGTGTGATTATTCGAACAGCAGGTGAAGCTGTGCAGCAAAGTGTTAGGAAGGAAATGACACATGCAGTTATTTTTTGTTATCCAGGAAGCTTATTTCTGCAAACTACGAAGGGCGTTCAAGTCAAACCGGGACTTTGGGACCTTTACTTCTCTATATACTGTAATCCCCTGCTACACTAATACACATATGCCTTGCATTCCACTAGTTCCTGCATACCACCGTGTGTTAGAGCCGTGATCGGACCGCCTGCTTCACATCTAAAATAAAATGGAACAAACATTTTAAAATAAAATGGCACAAACATGTGGAAATGGCTTGGAGCAAGGTCAGGACGGTACAGAGGATGTGGCAATGACTCCCAGCCGAATTCCTGTAATGTGCAAATGGTGTACGTGAATGAATGTGTGTGTTGTTCCCCCAGACAGATGCATCCCTTCTGCAAGCTGTTTGCACCATTAAAATGTTTTAAGAGTCTCATCACCGTCCTGTGCTTGAAGTCTTTTGTAAAAGCAATGGATTTTACGCCTTCTTTTATGAGAAATTTCATCAAATGTCCCGGTTTGAAGTTCTTTGTAATATGATTTGTTAACGTTTAACCTGTACGGTACATTCCCAGTGATATGTGGAGACCTGCTCATCACACCCACACATGTCCCTTCAACAAAACGGCTTTGTTTGCTGTAGTGTTATCATTTCACTGGAATTTAAGGATATAATCATGTTCCAGCATGACAATGCCCCGATGAACTCCATAAAGATATGATTTAACCATGATTGGAGAGGAAGAATTCCACAAAACACCTGTAATCACTGAATCCCCCCCAAGAAACACTTTAAAATCTAAAGCGAGACCGTCCCAGAAGGCTGGAGCCATTTATAATAGCAATGTGATATATATATATATCACATAAATGGGAAGCACATTGTTGTTCAGACTGTTACTGATACTTGTGTTTAAATTTGTTTGCATTGAAAACGTCCTGGAGTGGACTGTCCAGTGTGTTTATTAGATTACACAGTGCATTGTAAGTTTCTTCATTTAGTAAGTAAGTTTCTTCATCTTGCACCCCTCCCCCCCCTCTCAAATTAAATAAATAATAATTGCTTTCATTTGGGTTTCATTTTAATTAAAAGCAAAAATTCTTTTAAAATAATTTGCATAATTAGGTGGGTGAGTCAAAAATTAGCCGCACTCCAGTTAGATTAAAACTTCTGTCTTAGCAGCACTTTTCGTTCAAGGCTACCGTCTCCCCAATCACTGCCGTGCTGGTGTGAACGTGTTACGCCAGTTTGTTTGTTAATGCGATGCGCGCAAAAATGGATGCCCCACTTGTGCTTTGCACAACGGAAGAGCGGAGTGCAGTGATTTGTTTTTTTTTGTGGTCTGTGGTCTGGTGCCGAAACAATTCACAGAAGCGTTTGGATACCTGCAAAGAGATTTTTACCCGAAACTCTAAGGAAAGTGAAGTTTCTTAAAAAGAATCAATGACACAGATCCATCACTATAAGCTTGAGAGTATGGAACGGAAACATCCTCAATCACCAAGCGAGAAAAAGTTAAAAAGTCAACCATCAGCTGAAAAATTGATGGGTACCGACTCAAGGATTCTCAAGGGCCAGAATCGGAACATTATCAGGAAAAAGGTTCAACAATCAACAGCGGTTATTACAGTGAGACGCTTATTGAAGAGCTGGAGACTAAAGTTTGGCTGAAGTTCAGATTAAATGCAGAGGACTGCTGTCCAAGGGCGTTGTGATCTTGCATGACAGTGCTTGTCTGCACACTTCTGCACTGCACAACACTGTCGACTTGATTTTGAGGTGTTCAAGCATCCTCACCATATAGTCCTGATCTCGCTCCATCTGACTTTCCCCTGTTGAAGTGAAGACAGCAGTGCATTCGTGGCTCGCAGCTCAGCCAAAAATATTTTTTAGTGATGGAGTACAAAAACTTGTTGCCACAAAGTGTATTGAAAAGCAAGGGGATTATATCGATGATGAGGCGTTTTTGTCTCGTCTCAAAGTGAATTAAAAGAACCGACAGAGTGCGGATAATTTTTGACTCACCCTTGTATATGCAGATTTAAAATGTAAAAGGTTGTGATTGCATAAATGTTCACTCCATTCCTGTAAAACCCAAAACTGAGTTCTGACAGAATCAGATATCATGTAGATCAATTGGTTCAGTTATGTGCAGTTAAATTGTCTCATGATCGCATCATACAAATGCAGGAATAAAAACTGAAAAGCACTAGTTTGAACATTAGTAAAAAAAAAAAATAAAAAAAAAAAACAATGAGCTATAATGAGTCCAGGACAACATTCTGGGAAACACTTATGCATTCACTCTGTTTCTTGTAACCACCATTGAACATGTGCGCGTACGTCTTTTCCTGATCTTGGAACGCAACCAGTCCTGATGTGTTTTTTTTTTTTCCAATTAAAAGGAAGGACATCCTCCGCTTCTTGGACGCCGAGAGGGACGTGTCCGTGATCAAGAGCAGCTTCAAACCCGGGGATACCATCCACTATGTTCTGGATCGACGCAGGACGCTGAATGTGTCACACACTCTGCACAGCCTGCTTCCTGAGGTCTCGCCTCTCAAGAACAAAAGGTTTAAGACCTGCGCAGTGGTGGGCAACTCGGGCGTCCTGCTCAAGAGCGGATGCGGGAAGGAGATCGACATCCATGACTTTGTTATACGGTAATTTCCTTTCGTTTTTATTCAGTTAGTCAGGTATTGAGCTCTGTCCCTGATGACCAACGCTTCAGAGTGCTGAATGGTAAAAGCCTCTCTGAAACGTCTCTTCCAGGCTGGTGTTAGTGATTACTTTAAGCATCGCTCCTGCATTCCTCCGCTGAGCCGTTAATTTATTATGACCGCGTGCCGGTGTAATCAAATGCATCGGCTCACATCCAGACTTCAAGAGAAATGGCTCGGAGCCAGAGAGTTGTCAAGAGTAGTCCGAAGTTTTCGATTTAATTTCCATGAGTTTTTACGTCTTGGAGTTTTCTTTCACACAGTAGTAATACCAGGCTTATATAATGGAAGTAAAAAAATGAGAGAAAAAAAAAAAAAAGCACTTCCTTTCTAAAAATGGCTCTTATTTGAGAACATGAAATCTGGTTGGAATTCATGTAGAGCAGTGTTTTGCTGCTCTCCCAAGTGGTTCATTAAAATCTAATAGCGACATCAAGATTATGATGCTATAATAAAGAGCAATGCAAAAAAAAAAAAAAGAATCTATTTTTGGCCTATTAAAAATTGCCTAGAGAATATAGCTTTTAAAAAACCGGCGATACTCTTCAGTGTTCCTGGGATTGGCTCCAGATTCACCGTGACCCTAACCAGAATGGAGCTTTTACTGAAGATGAATGAATAAATATTGGATTAAATTGAAAGGCTCTCCGGGGAACGCTGGAGCTACAGTATGAAGCACCTTTTCAAAAGCTATATTCTCCAGGCCATTCTAAATTAGCCAACAAAACAAATTCAGTTCTACCTTCAGCAATGACAGTAAAGATGTTCGAAAACGTTATATCTTTCAGACTTCAGAATGACACGCGGATAAATGAAAATAATTAAGATTGGTTTGAAGCAGTTGATTCATTTTCTGTAACATTCTGTAACATCACGGATTTAGATGAATTAAACTTAAGTGAAATAAACATCAATTAAATTAACGTACAGACTTGTATGGCAGGCATGCTGTCTAATAATAAGTCTAATAATAACAATAATACATATTTTTAAAAAGACATAACATATTAATAAATAACACATACCCTGCATGGTGAAAACGGTCGTAACACTAATACAGTAAATTACACACAATGTGAAGGTAATTCATGTGTGTGAAAAAAACAAACAAATCATTGATACGATCACCTGGTCATTCAGTACATTCAAGTCGTCAGCTGACTTGATTTTTGACCTGACCGACTGATGGAACCCCAGATCTTAACACGTCCTCCAGAGGCTTGTCCAGTGGCCACTATGCATCATGGCCAGTCACATGGCACCCATCACTCTGGAATAGGGTCATTCTGAAATGTCCACGTCATAGCTGCCGAAGCAAATATTTATGCTTCATAATGATTTGAAACCTTTTTTCAAAAAAGTCTCACTAACAAGTATTTTTCTTCCTGTGAGTCCTCGTCACATCACGCTTGCGGAAATGCTCTTCGTTTCTCTGTTACACCTGGCTAGGATTTTTTCAAATGCGGCTTCGCCGAGCGTTTAAGGGGTCTCTGATCACTGTCATTGTGACTGTCATCAATGTGATGTTCAGTCCTGAAGCCTTTATTTTTCATAATGTGTCACACCTCTTATTTTCTCAGTGCAAAAAAAAAAAAAGCCATGTTTATGACTAAAGCCCTGAAGGCAGCCTGAAGGTCTTTTGTTTCGGGACTAACGTTTGTCTTTCCCGGCGGCTGTGGCACAGATGTAACCTCGCTCCCCTGGCCGAGTTCGCTGAGGATGTGGGCCTAAGGTCAGACTTCACCACCATGAACCCGTCTGTGATTCAGCGCGTCTACGGCGGCCTGTCGAACGAGACCACGCGGGAGCGCTTCGTGCAGCGTTTGAGACTGTTGAACGACAGCGTCCTATGGATCCCAGCCTTCATGGTAAAGGGAGGAGAGAAGCACGTCGAGGGCGTCAACGAGCTCATCCTTAAGAAAAAGCTTCCGGTGCGCATGGCCTACCCCTCCCTCCGTCTGGTCCATGCGGTCAGAGGGTGAGTCATTTGATATGTTAAGAGAGTGAATAAGATGTGCCATAATTCGATCCCCGATCCCAGGTGACCTCATTTACTGCTATAGTGAATGGGGATGGGAGAGGATGAAACTGTTGGCGGATATGCATTGTCTATCATCAGCATCTTTTCGTCTTTGATGTGATATTCTGTAGTTCGTTTCACTTCTATACCGAGGTACAACCATTGAATTGAGGTTTTGTACAGACATATGGACAGAGAAGCAAGGTTGGACTGTACAGTATAAGCAGGTTTTTACTTTCCTTGCTCTTGGTATCCATAGATCAATGTGAATATAGAGGACTATATACAGTAGATTATACAGTAAGTACGCTGTAATTACATTATAAACAAAATTATGACATTTCTTTATATAAGGTCAATATAATAATGTGGCAATAATTTTCCAAAATTTTCCCATCCACTCTCACCTGTCAAACAATAGCTGCCATCCAGGGAAGGTTAACCTGCCTCCATCAAGACACTTGAACCCACCTTTTTGAACTGAATTTAAATCCCGATACAGCATAAAGCACTCTCTTATGCACAACATTACACCTTCTTTCGGTTAGTGTAGCTGTGAATGAGATGGAAGAGAGAGTACACCATGCCTTCCCCAGAGCACATGGCTATTTCTGCTCCCTTGGCTCTCGTCCGCAGAACGCTGTTGCATCATCAGGATTCGGACTCGCGATTTTATCCCCTGGAGCAAGGAAAACCTTTTCGATTCATAATCTTCTCGACATATATTGTGTATTTTTGTATGCTCTTTGTTTTTGTTGTTGGTTCGTGATACCAACCCTTAAACGTACTACATGGAACGTTCGGTTTACTCCCAAAAAAATTAAAAGCACCCAAGTACAAGCAGTCAAATCAGTTACAAAAGATTAATTTAAATGCCACTTTAAAGCTTTGAATGGGACTATTTTGTTTTAAAATCTTACATATAGTGCTGCACAATTAATCATATAGTAGTTGAAATTTGCAATATAGACCTGTGCGATTACGTACACTCTCACTCTTATGCATTCTTTATAACATTTCCTCTGTACAAGGTCACGGGTGCTTATTCCAGGTGGGGTACGCCCTGTACGGGGTGCCAATCCATCTCAGAGTACAAGGCTAGACACACTCACTCACTCACACACACTACGGAAAATTTGCAAACGCCAATTAGCCTAATCTTTGTCTTTGGACTGTTGGAGGAAAGCGGAGTACCCGGAGAAAACTCACCAAGAAAAGGAGAACATGCAAACTCCACACACTCGAGGTGTTAGATCACACGCTATACAAACTGTTATCTAATCACAAAAGGATTTTAATGTGCAATTTATTAGAGGTATTATACATATTGTTAGTGAATCATGTGAAATCAAGTGAATTCAATTTTATTTATATAGCGCTTTTAACAGTGGTCATTGCTTCCCAAAAATGGAAAGAAGATTTATGGAAGTGTGTATGAGTGAGAAAAATGTGTCTAGATAATAATGAGATTGTCCCTGATGAGCAAGCCGAGGGTGACGGCGACAGTTACAAGGAAAAACTCTCTGAGATGGCAATAGGAAGAAACCTTGAGCGGAACCAGACTCAACAGGGAACCCATCCTCATTTGGGTGATACCGGATAAGAGGAATCATATAACGACATCATGTGTGTTATGCAGCTGGAAGTTCAATATGACAGAAGTTATTGAAGTTAACATGGAGTCCAGTTCAGCACCAGGATGAGTCGGCAGGTGCAGAGAGGCAGAGGGGGTCTGGATCACTGGGAGCTCAGGAGCAGCATGGGTAGCTCCAAACCGTCATGAAGCAGAATCCAGCTGGAGGTGGTCCTTCTCTGGATGCCTCAGGATCCTCACAGGGTTGGCCTCTGTCTACTGAAGCTGGCACAATCTCCAGATGCCTCAGGATGGGTAGAAGAATACAGAACAGATGGAGAGAGTTAGCGTGGATAGATGTACTGGAGTATGAGGTTATGGGATGAATAACCGTACGTGTATGCCAGATTAAAGAGATGTGTCTTGAGGAATGCTATTCCAAAGCTAATAGAACATGATCTATGGATACATGAGGGTATCGGAAATGCAACAAGTTCTAATGCCATTATTTGCCTTTAGTCTTTAGACATAAAAAGGTTTGAATACTAAATGCTGGCCTCAGAGTGACGCAGTGGTACAAGCGCTGGCCCTATCATCCGGAGATGGCCAGTTCGAATCCCGGGTGGTGCTGTAACCTCTCGCAGCCGGAGGTCTAGAGAGAGCTGATTGGCCGAGCTCTCTCAGAGGGGAGGGATGAGAGGTACTTAGCGTTCCCACATTAATCACGGCACTACAGCCAATCAGGGGCGCCAGTGAGCTTGCGCAAGCGGAAGGAGCGGATAGCGCTGTTCTCAGAGTGTGTAACTCCGCCCCCAACAGTACGTGAGCGAGCAGTTCGAGTTATAACTCAGTCGGGTGGCGTCACGTGGTTCGGATGAAACACGCGATAGTCTTCGGTCCTCCCGGCTGAGTGGTAGTCGTAGGCTTAATGTGGGAGCCCCGTAGTGACAGGGAGGAATTGGACACGACTAAGTTAGGGAGAAAATCAGGGGGACAATCCAAAAAAAAGAATACTAAATACTATATTTAATAGTCAAATATTGTAGCTTAAACCTCAGTCGTAATATGGGTCAAAATAATCATGCAGCCCTTCTTGCATGCCGAGTTCATCCTACCACTTTCGAAGGGCTCTCGAAAAATCCTGGAAATATCTGTGCAAATCTTTCAGCCTGTCATACTTGAGAGATAGAAAAAGAGAGCGAGAGAGAGAGAGAGAGGAAGAGAGAGAGGAATTTGACAGCTGAAATTGGTGTGGAAGTAGAGATGCCAGTGAAATAGATACATGATTGCTATCGCTTTTGATAAAATAAAACAAAATTAAAAAGGAAAGAAAATTACTGTGGCCAAAAAAAAACAACATCTTTAGCTGTTGTGTTTAAAGATATCTCAGAAGTATGTTTAGCTTTAGGATACATATCAAAACCCCTGGCACTATGATCCACTTCATCATTCATCACCTTTAGGATGCTTTAGTTTTCACTCAATTCAGCAGAATCAAAAGTACGAATACTGTTTGAAGACACGAGAAAGATTCATCCATCAAGAGAAATTGAGATGAGGCCCAGGCGTGACAATATTCACTCGAAGAAAGCCCAGAGCTCCCGAATCCCAATTGTCATTTCCTGAAATGAAAAATAGCCTGCAGGCTGCCACCTGTGGAGTGTGTTTGCAAAGGCAGCACTCAGCGGGTATGCAAAGACAACCCAGTGATTACACAAGGGCCTGCCGACAAGGGCTCTTAATCCTCACATTGCGGTCTATGCAGCTTTGTAGTTTCAAATAATGTTTTCATTTAGAATTCTGTGAAAACGAGGTGAGGACTAATTCTGATGAAATTGTGTGCTCATACTTTCAGTCTTTCATCACGCAAGGCTCTTAAAAGATTCATAGTCAGAGTGTAATTCAGTGTATAATTCTCTTCGATCGCTTCCCATGAGACCGAGGCTACTGTGTCTACTCTCCTAAAGAACTCTCTGATTGTCTTAGGCGGTCTATTCAAACCCCTCTCCCATGTTTTGACCAGCGGTTATTCATCAAGAGCCGCTTGTTTTTGGCCTTGTGTTCCCGACGAGGACATCAGATGTTCTTGCGGGTTACCATGGCAGCTAGGCACCCTTTTTTTCTTTTTTAATGACACCTTCAGACTGGCCTGCATCAGTGCTAAATATAGGCTTCTGAAAGGGGGAAATGGCTTTCAGTCAGGGCGCCTGAACCTTGAGGCCAGATTAAATCGATTACTTAAAGGGTATTTAAAGATCTCATCAATTATGCTAAACAATGAAGACAAACTGAAGTTGAACGTTCCAGAATCAAGAGCAGAAATATAATTAAAAAACAAAAGCCAATACATGCTGTGAGTTGATTGTCACTTAGGCCAGGTTCACCAAGTTAACCAAATAGACAGTGCCTGTATTTATATTAAACTGGTATAACATCTGTTTTCGTGCTTTAAATATCCACATCTGTATTCCAGTATGTGTTTTTTTTTGTGATTTCTTGATAAATCCTAACATTATTCATTAAAAACCACTAAAGCTAAAAACTTTTAGCATTACCTGTGGCTGCACTCTGGTCTCTCACCCCCATGGTTATGGGTTTGATTCCCACCACAGGTCTTTTTGCATAGAGTTTACATGTTTTTGGTTGGTTTCCGCCGGGTACTATGCTTTTCTTCCATAGATTATGCTAATTGTCGTCCCCAAAAAATTCACATAGTGTGTGTGCCCTGTGATGGATCGGCGACCTGTCCTGGGTGTACCCTAACTCATTCTCAAAGTCCCCGTGACAGGCTCCAGGCCCCCGCAACACTGTACAGTATAAGCGGTACAGAATGAATAAATGAATGTGATTTCCTCGGATATGCCATTCTTCTTTATTTGTTCATTGGGGCAGTGGTGGCTCAATGGTTCCTGGTCAGACAACTGGAGGTTCAAGTCCCAGCACTGCTAACCTGTGCTCAAAGGGTGGGTGCTGTATCATGCCTGATGCTGTTTCTTTTTTTAACTTCCTAAAAATCTGAAATATGCAGATGGGAAAAAAAGAATTTCACTGTGCTATTATTTACATATGACAAAAGCTTTTTCGAACTAATTTAAAGTGTCATGACCCTGACCAGACAGTTAAGGTGAAAACATTTATGCTCTATAATTATGTGGCAAAACGCAAACAATTTTGCCCCATCATTCAGAGATCACTAGCTAATGCTACAGCCATTCGTAGCTAGCGGTCTAGAGCGCAGATTGGCTATGCTCTCTCAGGATTGCACTTTCACATCAATCACAGCAACAATCATGGGTATCTATGAGCTCATGCAAGTGGAGGGGACGGATAGCGCTTTCTTCCTGTCCTCCGCAGTCCCCAGCGTTGTGTGAGCAGCAGTTCAAAAGATGCAGTTGGCTGACATCAGGTCTCGGAGGAAGCAAGTGGAAGTCTTTACTCTGGTAGTTGATGCCTTGATGGGAGAGTGCCCTAACAGAGAGATGGCGGGGAATACGTACGACAGATTTAGGAAGAAAATCAAAATCTAAAAAAAAAAAAAAAAAATGAGTAAGACTTTGGTTGTGTCCTCTTGATACACATCTCTAGACTCAACCTGATGCCCTTTGATTTCGTAACATTTATATTAAAAAATATGGTTTTATTCATATTCAGTTGGTATACCATGTTGGTCCTCAAAACACCTTATGATGACAGTGCTGTATTGTCTATGGCCTCTTTTTTATTTAAATTTTTAATATTCATTGCTGATTAAAACCCTCTTAAAGCCGTCACCTATTAGCATGCAAGGTGCATTCTGGCAATTTCAGATTTGCATGCATGGCATCAGGCGACCAGGTTTTCGTATGATAATGCCCCCGGCACAGAGCCGGTAGAGCATTACATCATTAAGACAGGCAAATTATAACCTAATTTGCCATTCAATTACAACGCAACCAAAATTACATCTTGCAATATCTATTTCGGTTAGACTCTTGAGAGTTTACTAAAGAATGGCAGCTCCTTTAGCTTAGCTTCTGGATAGGCTGCTTATGTTCAAATGATTAAACAGAATTATACACACACTGAGGCACTGGTCCAGCCGGGTGTTCTTAGCAGAAGCTTAGAGGTTGTGTGTTTTACATGCACCAGTGCACGTTGAGGACCCTGACTGGGCAGGCCTGCTATTTTGCAAAATTCTGTCGAATCAGAATTGAGTCTTGTGCAGTTTCCATCCATGTATAGGTTGAATGTAATTTTATATTGAGTTGAGTATGTGCACATGTTTAAGTAAAATAGATTGGTAGGTACTAGTTAAGTACTACCCAAGTTTTTTTAACACTACTTTAAAGTTCATGATCAGTCAAAATACAGTACAGCATCCCTGGAGTACATAGACAATTCAGTGAGAACCTCAGTGATAGCTCGGAAGTTGCTGTTTGAACTCCCAACCTTAACAGCATTAACCTTTGAGACAGCCCTGCCCTGTTGGTTTGAACTCTCACAGGCAATATTCAGTTGCACATTCTACTGGTATCTGATGCAACGTCTTTGGAATGAACCATCAAATACAGGCTTAGACATGCATTGCCTGAGTCAACCAGTGGAAATTTAAATGACTGACTGCGAAAATGAAAAAAAAAAAGAGGGCATTTTATGTTAGTTAAATGAATCAAATGAATCATATTTTTAGATCTTTTTATTTAAGTCATTTGCATGGAAGCACATTTTGAGCTAATACAGGAAGTTCATACATGAATCCTCAGATGGCCATGATTGCCCAGTGTAGCTCTGCTTGACAATAGTGATGTGTGCATGCCTCCCACCTAGAAAGCATGGTTCATATCTCCTGCGGTTGCACAACTTCCTTTAAGCCCTACGATGTGAAAACCTGTCAAAACAGGGTGTTAATGTTAATATGTTAAGGTGTGTCGTGTTATCTACACCTCCTCAGTGACCGTATATTTTTCATGAACTGGGTGGATGAAAATTAATTAGCCAATATTTAGTGGCTGTAGAACTTATAGTATCACTGGTGCACCACTCCATTTGGCTTTTTCTGTGCATGCTTATGCGCGCGTGGTTAGTCCAGCATTGTCCAGGACGTTGGCTGGGACGATGTGGACCTCATGAACTCCATGTGATTTTTTTCCTGTGGGGCTACGCAAATGTGGAGGTGTTAAGAACAAATTCTTGCGCACTGGAGGCACGGATTCAGGTGGTTCTTAGCAATATCCCAAATGACTTCCTTTAGAAAAGCCATTTGAAGAAACTGGTTGATGCTTATGTTGAAATGTAAAGATTTGTTTTTATTTTACTATGTAATAAAGTATATGTGCAATTTGTTTAGATAAATTTGTGTTATAAATATGGACTTTATTACCAATATTTTATGCCTTGTTACTTTTCACCCACCATTGCATTTTTTTTTGTTTTGTTTTTTTTGTATTATGTCGTTAATAATATCCATGTATATATTTGGTTCTCAGGTACTGGCTCACGAACAAGGTAAATATCAAGCGTCCCAGCACGGGATTGCTGATGTACACCATGGCCACGCGCTTCTGCGATGAGATCCACTTGTACGGATTTTGGCCGTTCCCAAAAGACAACAGCGGCAACCCAGTGAAGTATCATTACTACGACATGCTCAAGTACCGATACTTCTCCAACGCCGGTCCTCACCGGATGCCACTCGAGTTCAAGACATTAAAAATGTTACACAGCAAGGGGGCACTAAAGCTGACAACAACTAAATGTAGACCAGATTGATGCGTTCAACTTGTTAATGTCACATTTGATCGAAAAACACAGATGGAGCAGTTGAGTGACAGAAAACCCCACTTGAATCCTTTGAAGCTTCATAAACTGATCATGCCTTCAGATGGATATTTCAAAGGCACTCTTTAGAACCGAATCAAAGATGCTTCATAGTGCTCGATCATGTTTCAGTAATTCAATTCCCCAATTCACTGGTGAACTCTAAAGAGCTCTCGAGCCTCAGATGCCATGCAATAGTTTGACTGGTGAGTTAAACATCATCGGTTGTTTTTACATATGAATAATGTATGGTTGTTCTCAGTGACTGCATCTAAAATGAGTAGCATTGTTACCACAGGAAAGTCACTGTAACGTCTTATCGGTCCCAAAGATCTTAATGTTCCTTGAGAGATTGTAAGGTTTTTTTTTGTTTTTTTTTTCAGTGCTGTAATTTTTAGGAGCTAGAGGCCTTTGTGCAAATTAGTGCAAACTATTTTTATATGAATATAGGTCATACAGTGCTTACATATTCGATCTGCTGTGTTCAAGATGTCACTAATTTTTTAAGCCATTTTAAGCCTCGATGATGTAATATACTGTAAGTCTGAATGGTAGGACTGCTCGTGTAGCTTGTTACATAGGAGGGTAGGCTGGTGAATGTGTTCTTGAAATGTGCTATATATTTATTGAACCTGAATACTGGAATAGAACATTTCTCAGCTGATATCATTCCCCCCCCCCCCCCCCTTCAGTTGTTTTAAGGCCTGGATGGACTGATCTAGTCATGAGGTACTCAAGTTTCGTTTTGTGTTTGTTCATTTTCCAGTGTCAGGGTTTCACAGTTAGCCATCATGTGACCAAACTTAACTTCAACAGCCACAAACTCTACAGCAGACGTGTGAAGATTAAGTCATACATTAAAATAAGGTGGTATTTTTAAGGTGGAATTTTTAACATACAATAATGTTTTAATCTGTCCTATGTGAATCAATTGTGATTAGTACTGTACATACCTCCTCTGTCAACATGGTATAGCAGACACTCCAGAAAGACGAAAAATTAGGACATTTCTTCTTTTCGCATTTTGGTTACGTGGCAAAATATTTCCGAGTAAATATTTCCTTTCGTTTTCATCGCTGTTAAAGCCTGATTATTACCGTGATAACTGTGAAATATTCTCGACTAGGTGATCATCCACCCTGGCTTCAGTTCGTTACATATTGCTGGTGCGACTGTGAGCGAACATTACCATATCATTTGTACATTCTAGTACATCGTAGTTCATTATAGTGAATGTCGCTGTTGCACGTGCGTATGCTCAGTGGTTCCAGGCCTTTGGTGCTTCTCCATTTCCTCTCTCTCTCTCTGATATTCTAATAACTCGTCACTACCTGTAGCACTGTACATACAAATATGTAAGAATGTAAAGACGTTTTCAACAATTTTCAACAGAAGTGTACTACTTCAAACTGACTGAATACTGGATAAGGAATTTCATGCACCGTATTCCTTGGGTTGGTCGAAGCATGGGCGTATTTCCTAGAAAGTTTCTAATATTTTTGAACTAATTGGTTTTGGTTACCGTTCGTTTTGGTTTTGCAGTGTTTTGCCGTCTGGCTGTTTTGCAACGGTTACTGGAAGCAGAGATCTTAAAAAAACAAAAACAACAAAAAAACGCCTTTATATGACACAGGCAGCCTGGGATTTTGTCTCTTAATATGTACCAATAGCAAGCAGTATTACTTAATAACTAAACACCCAGCAATTACAATAATGCAGAAGATGAAAAAAAAAAAGTTTATTGTTGTCTCTCAGTCTGTCCTGAAAAAATGTCTGATTCAACTGATTAACTCAACAAAAGAAATTAGCGCCCACAAGGTGCTCATTGTGTGTTTACAGATTATGGCACAAGCTTGTCAAGCACTATGTGAAGACCAACTGTGTTAAGAACAGTGGTGCACTGGGGATTTGTTTAGCAAATGCTAAATAAAAGCCCTTTCTTTACATTTGTTCAAATGTGGCTGTGGTTGATGAAATGAAATGCTGAAGAGTAGGACCATGTGTATTATGTGAATATACTGTGTATGGTTCTCTGGTATGTCCTAGTGATCCTGTACTGATATAAGCTATTGGCCATGTATCATACTATTTATTGTTTTTATTGGTTCAGGATTGATTGTTTTCTCTTTTGAGATTTTCCTTCTGTCAGTAATTTATATCGTAATTCTTTTGTAAAATGTTGAATGTGATAGATCATTTTTAGACAGTTTGATACTTGTTTTGCTAAAATTGCAGCTTTAATCTGGGTTCACTTTTTTCAAAAAAAAAAAAGAAAAAATTTCTATGTTTGTAGAAATTTTAGACAAAGGAAATAAAAAAAAAAAACATTGATCCCATCTTTGTTTGTTTTTATGTATTTGAGTATTCCATGCTTTCTATGGATATATTCTGTTCTCAAGCACTGCATCCACATCTCGTAAAGGGAAGACTTGCTCCGTGTTGGTTGATGAGAAGATGTCAGGTGCTGGCATATTTGCAGCTTTGTTTTCTTCCCTCCTGCAAATTAGAGTAGACTAATCCCACGCTTCACTCAGCACCCTGTTGGAAATGGCCTACTTAAGATATGGCCTATTTTACCAATGGGTAATTCGAGCCACTTCATGTGAAGTAATAAAGAATACCATTAGAATGACATCATGCACAGCTTTCATGCTCAGTCTTGTTGAAAAAGCATAGAGAATACATTCAGGTGAAACATTTCACAGAAGGAACACCCCAGATCAGGGGCCGGCAACCTTAAACAGGCAAAGAAGCCATTCTGATCCGTTTCCCACAGAAACACCCACACCGGGAGCCACAAAACCCTTGTGACTTCTAAAATGAAATAACCCTGAGCTTTTTTTTTTTTTTTTACCTTTAAGCTACACATAAAGGTGAAACCACACCAAAATGTATTAGAGCGTGCCGTCAGATGTCAACCTGAATAAAACCGTGGCACGAAAAGCTCAACACATCGCATGCCGGTTGGGGTTGCACATAGGCGGTGATGATGTATATTTTGAGTGGAATTTTTTTTAATTTAATTTTTATTTTTACAAATCACCATAAATGAAATATGTAGTAGTCATTTTCCATAACTGCAGGCAGCCGCAGCAGAGGGATGAAAGTGGCACATGCGGCTCCGGAGCCGCGGGTTGCCGACCCCTGACCCAGATGAAACTTGAACTCGCAGTCATTGGCTTAGATGGCCAGTACTGTAGGTTTATATTTTTATTGACCTCAAATATCAATAAATAGTTTTTATTCTGAGTACAAGGAATCGGATAATATCTACCGGTGGATGTCATAGAAGAGCACTGTTCACAGGATACGTTTTCACAGCAAAAGAAAATCCTGAATTCATCTTACCTCATAATGAGTAATGGAAAAGCTTGTAGAGGGATTAAAACTTTTTGGCGCTAACTGAGATTGGCTTCAATCCATCGACATCCGGGTTATACAGCCAGCACGATTCTGCTACTGCACTCTTCTAAACCTACCCACCCCTGATTTTGATTTGGACCCACAATCCCTGGCTTAGGAGGCACTAGCCTTCTCCATTAGGCCAGGAACTTGATAAGGCAAACAGGAATACAAATGATCCCAACTGGATTACACACATGAAAGAATAACTCATCACATGTGTATATAATGTTAAACTGGGATTTGGGAACTGAAGTGGTCTATTTCTTTTACTGATTTAACATTAGGCTACTGACGCTTGTGCATTATCATGACAGGAGAAAAAAAAAATACATAAAGACGAAAAAAAATACATTTTGCCAGGATGGGTGAGAAAATATCTGGATCAATGTAAGAAGAGTCATTTCTAGACAAGCACTCTGAAGATTACCTGGTGAGGATTGCACGACACTGTGTGAGGTTAAGAAATCCCGCCTTCTGTGTTGTAATATGGTTTCGTCTGTGATTGATTGGAAACCTAGAGGATGAAGGTTGGACTTTAATCTTGTTTTTAAGCATGTGACCCGAAGTCATTTGGGGTTTTGCGAGATCTCATAATAAAAAAGATGTTTTGTTCTTCCTATACTTTCTTAGATTTTTTTTCTTCTTTGTAATTGTAAGTGTACCTTTTCATTTTATTCATGATAAATAAAATGTCCCTCACTGGATGTCCCTCACTGTCACCAGAATTCATCCACACCATAAAAGAATAGAACAGCATCTCTTTGCATCAAAGGTGTTACAATACCGAATCTTCAGCAGAGGATGGTTTTGATCCATTAATATCTGTGTTATCAGGCTAGCACAATTTGGCTGTGCCACTCTGATAAACACACACACATCCCAGATTTGATTAGAACCCAATCTTACTGGTTTAGGAGTGCCTTATCCATTGTTCCAGCTAGATTACACATCATAAGATCACTGCCACATACACTGCCTGGCCATAAAGTCACACACTCTAATCTTCATTTGATTGCCCTTAGCCTTGATTATGGCACACACTCAAGTGGCCATTTTATGTGTGAAAATGATTCCTCATGCTCCCCAAACCACTCTTTTACAATTTGAGTCCTGGAATATACCTGGGCAATCAGAGAAGAGAAAATACATTGATGTGATAAACTGGTCATTCAGGTCATCAGCTGCCTTTATTGCCATGTAACATTCCCTTGCTACCCTAACACGCCATCGCTCTGAAACAGGGTCAATCTCGACTCATTAGACCACATGACCTAGCAAACTGACACTTAAAAAAAAATAATTAACAAGTATTTTTCTTATGACTACACAGCTGTTTCCCCCCCCCCAATCCTGTGAGTTCTTATCGCACTCAGTGATTGGAAATCCTCTTGTTCCACTATTCACCACTGGTCAGTTTTTACAATGCAGTTTTAGCAAATGTTTAAAAATAAACATTATTAAAAGTAATCTTTACTTTTTCTGATCATATTACATATTACATACATTTCTGCACTATCCCTACAGGTTTTAGTAATGTGTCGAACAGCTCATAACCCAATTCTAATCATTTCAAATCTCTACAGCTATTAGAGATATCACCCTTAATATGACCCTTCTGAAACGGCGACTTATTTTTTTTTGGCCAAGCAGTGTATTATTTCCGCTGTCAGGACTGAATAATTCATCATGTTTGTATATATGCTAACCTATGATTTACTGAAGACCCCTCCTTTTTTAAAGGATTTCACCAAAAATTTGGGATACTTGAACTCTGTGCATTCCACTTACAAAGTGAAAAAAAAAAAAAAAAAAAAACATATATGCCACCACTCTGACTAATTGACTTATACAAGGAATGCAGAATAACTCTGTATGTGTGTGAATTTCTGAATGAACTTGCCAATTAGAAACTGGAGAAATAATATATAAAAATATATATAATATATAGAAATATATTTTGTTTCAATTCAGCAACCTCTGGGTTATCAGGCCAGCACGCTCCCGCACTCTGCTAACCCACTTCATCCCAAATGGGATCTGAACTTACAACCCCTGGCTTAGGATTCCAGCACCTTATCCATTAGGCCACCAGAGCTTACCTCTAGTATACTGAAATGGTCTGAATTACGCACATCAAAAATGACATGAAGACTAAATAACTCACTACATTTGTGTATATAAGGTGAAACTTCGATTTAGATCCAGGAGCTGCCCAATTATTAATAAGGATTTCACCAACAACACAGGATCATATTATACTGATTATTTTCATTTACTTTCTGTCGCAAATGTGAAGCAAAAATTGTTGTACAAAAAATGTTCTCACCTTTCATAGAATAAATGTGTACCAATCTGCTAGTGATCCTGTAGCTTGTTTGTGTTTATGATATTAAACCCGTATTTAGCTAATTAATTAAATTCATTTAGTTTAAAGAGGTCAAAATACGCATTGTTTTGCACTTGTTATGACTCAGAAATAAAAAGGAAATTACTTGTCAAAAATTTTTATTTGCTCAAATTTCATTTAAAATATTCTGAGACTCAAAATCAATTAAATCATGAAGCCAGTGTGGTAAATCAAATCTACTCTATCTTTAATGAGAGAGTGCATCATTAAACCCCTACCTAAAACGCTTAATTTTTCTGACATTTTAAAACATTAAACGTACATTTTGACATTCTTTGTTATGATTTATACTTAGTGATTTTCCTCCCATTTTCTTTCATTTTTTAATCGTGATTTTTAGGATGGCCGTTCTAAGAATATGTCCTTCAGTATAATATTATGTCATGTTTAGTCTGGTTTAGAGTGAAATGAATAAGAATATGTCTAGTTATGAATGTCACAGAAGTACGTGTTCACAGTATACTGTACGTCTTTCCTGTGAATGAACAGAACAGGATTATTGACAGTGTTTGTGTAGGAGCTTAAAAATTGCAGGTCATAATAGAGGACGCGTTCAATCCATCCACCTCTGGGTTATGAGCTGAGAATGCTTCTGCTGCGTCACTCTGCAGCAAAGCCACACTCATCTAGTTTAGCATGCCAGCCCCTCAATCTACTAGGTCACTGGGGCATGCCACCACTGCCCTAATACAAATAGTCTCAACACGATCATAAACATCAACCTCACCAGCACATTAAGTAGAGACACAAAATGTGTCATCATGTGTGTATATTCAAATTTCTATTTTTATATGCCAAAACACAATATGATATGCAGTGAAATGCTTATACGACTGTTTGTGACCTAAACAATAAAGGGTGGATAGATTAGAAAAATAAGAAGATATTACTGCAATAGGAAAAATTGCAGAAATGTAATTGGAGAAGTAATCATCTTCATCTTCAACCATATATGTGCAGTGACAACGTAGAATCTATTCTAATATGAAATTCAGGTTTCATTTAAATTTCCATGCAGGTTTTGATAATGCAATGACAGTTCTTAACATATTTTTTTCAGTAATTATATTGTCTGTCAGGTTTTATAATTTAGTTGAATACAGACAAAAATTGCATGTTATTTTATCATTTAAAATGCTTACATTTTATACATTGTGTGTGTTTTGTGTTGTAAAGGAAGGTCTTAGCAGAGGAGTGTTTCAGGACTGCCATGAACCTGTCAGTTTTGGGACGAGCACGATTCTGCTGCGTCACTTGGCTGATTGCACACACCTCGGTTGGGGTCATGTCAAACTCAGCATGACTGGTTTAGTGGTGCCTCAACTGGTTAAGGCTGTGAGTTACTAGATTACTTTATTGGAAGCTTTGGGGGTTCAAGCCCCAGCACTGCCAGCCTTGTGTTGAGCCCTTAAGCACTGTTGTCCTGGCTGACCCCAGCTTTGGATATGCAAAAAAATAAAAAATTAATAAATCCTAGTGCTGTCCGGTACGTGTGACAAGTAATTGAATTATTATTATTATTATTATTATTATTATTATTATTATTATTATTATTAGGTGGCCAGTGCCTTGACTCCTTGGCCATTCAAACACCTTTATTCTTTTATTTTTTTTTAGCCATTCTGATGTAGATGTTGTGTTGCTGTTGTGTTTTTCCTTCTGATCATTATGCTGTTGCATGACCTAATTTCGAGCAAGTTTTAGCTGTCGGAATGTTGGCAACCCATAAAACAAACCATACTAGTTCAGTCTTCTTCTAATTGTGCAATCATGGACTTTAACATTTAACATTCTCAATGAGGCCTGTAGGGTCTGAGATGTAGCGCTTGCTTTTATTTTGTATTTCTCTGAGCATTGCATGGGTGAATGTCATGGGGATGTCTTTCACTTTTTGCATAGTGTTAACGCAGACCTGAATGCTCCAAACCAGCAAACTGCCAAAATGTCTGCTTTTATAGAGGTCTGCATACCTGCTGATGATCAATTAATCAAGGACTGATGATTCATCGTCATCCGGACGTGGGCTACAGGAAGTATTACCATATAAGGAATGAGGAATCACAATTAGGGGGTTGTTTTTATGTTTGTTCACATCATCTGTTAGTACCAAGCTTTTCCAAGCACCTTATTCAATGTCAGTTATTTGGTTCTAATAGTTTAAAATAAAGATGTATCCTGTGAATGTATCCAGTAAGCTACTGCTGAGCATGGTTACCTTGCAACTTACCCTCCTTAATCCTGTAAAAGCAGTATGAGGGTACTAACTAATGCCCACATGTTTTTTTTTTTTTTTTACATCATTTTGGTTACATAAGTAATGGCATGGTGAAAAAAGTTGTATGTTGTTTTTTTTGAGGTTGCATTTGCCTAATACAGGGACACGCTATAATTGGATGATTTTTACTATGTTTTTATACCAAAAAACATAGAATTAAAAGAAGGGATGCTAACTTTTGAACATGAGTGTAGCTGTTAGTGCACTTCGGCTAACTGCAAGACACACAGTCTCAACTGAATTACACACATTAACTTCAACATCACATTATGTGGGGACAGACTCACCATGTGTGGATATATTGAGTACATCGTCCAATATACTGCAGTGTCACATTCAGTCAGATCTGTAGAGTAAATGAAGAAATCAATTTGTGACCAGAGTGTATCGTTACACCCCTGCCTGAAACATTTTACTCTTTCTATCATAACACTTTGTGTCATTCCTTTAAATGTTTTATTATTTACATTTTCTCCCTATGTTCTTTTAATTAGTCTGATTTAGATCCAAGGAATTAGAAAAGCGCTATTGCAAAATATCATGGACGTACCTCTCTGTTCACAGGATACATCTTTATTTTGAATTGCTAAAACAAAATCACTGACATTTTTTTAAGCAGAAAATGGTTTTGATCTATCAACCTCAATGTTATTATTATGATTAGAGGTTATAATGTAGCTTCACCAAATGCTTAAGTGATCTCAGATCAGTATTTTTTTCCTAATACGTCTTCTTCAAAGATGATTGTTTTGAACTATCCTTGTAGTTGTTAATAACACATTGGAGAGTACTTATCTTAAGTCCATTGACTTAGAAGTCATAGGTCTTAGCAGAGAGTCATTTCAAGTGACCTCTGGGTTGCCGGCCCAGAACACTTCCACCGTACCACTCTGCAAACCATGCTCAAATTTTCAGGATGTTCTGAAATATAATATATTATTATATTCATGTATTTTATTTATTAATTTATTTTACAAAATATTATTACAAATTGCTTGTTAGGGCAGAAGTTTTTAATCCATTAAACAAATAATATATAATATAATATAATATAATATAATATATAATATAATATAATATAATATAATATAATATATATATAATATAATATAATATAACATTATTTTGAGTAGAATGGATTAAAAACTTTCTGCCCTAACATCAACTTGTAACTTCAGTATTATACATAGATTTAACCAAAAACAAACATTTGTTTATGCATTAAGCTAATGAGGGTGGTGCATTAAAATAACAGGGTAAGAAATTATTTTTGGTTCGTAGGATGGTTGTTTTTTGTCAAAATGGATCATGGTCAAAATGGATGTAAGAAGTGTCATACTGTATCTACAAGAGATCCTCTTCACTATTTTTTTCCTAAATGTAATGGAAGTAGCTTACGAGATACATTCACAGGATACATCTTTATTTTACACTACTAAAACTAAATAACTGACAAAAGTGCTTAGACATTGAATAAGGTGCTTAGAAAAGCTTGGTCCTAACAGATGATGAGAACAAACATAAAAATAACCCCCTCATTGTGACTCCCCATTTCTTATATGGTAATACTTCCTGTAGCCCACGTCTGGATAAATATTCATGCCAACGGTTTGCTGGAACCCTTTTGTCTAGCCAGGTAATGCTAATGTGCTTCCTATTGTCTGTCTGTATCCGGGTCTCCATAAGACTTACATGTTAATGAATTTTGTTCTTTTGATGTATTGGACATACATGACACAGGGCACCAGGCCAAAAACGTAAGTATGCTCTTGGCTGATAATGAACAGAGAACATCAGACACACTGTGTGTGTGTGTGTGTGTGTGTGTGTGTGTGTGTGTGTGTGTGTGTGTGTGAAAAAGCTTGTTAGGTGAACAAGGGAGAAGGTAAGAGTAGGAGGGAGAGTCGTTAGAGAGTAGGAGAGTGTGGGGAAAGGTGTTAAGAAGAATCAGCAATAGAGAGAGATTAGGGAGAGTCATAAAGATGTAACAATCATCGAGACTAGTGTGAGTCGCTAGGTGTGGGGTTCCTGGAGGTCCTGTGAAAAGGTCTTGATATTCCTAGGGATGGATGAAAGGGCAGCATTAAAAACATCCATTGGGGCGATAACTTAATTCCATGGGTTTCAGTGGTCATGATCTTAGCAGAGGATGATTTCGATCCATCGACCTCTGGGTTATGGGCCCAGTATGCTTCTGCTGCGCTACCCTGCTAACCTCGAACACTGCGGATGGAATAAGAATTTGTCCCAGTATGAATGTGAAAAAGTGCTTGTTGACATGGTACATCTTAACTGTAAATAAATAGGAACAAATCAGTGACCTTGTTTGTATTAAGCGATTCAAAGGTCTTACCTCTGGGTTATGGGCCCAGCACGCTGCCACTGCACCACTCTGCTAACCATCTCATATGGGACTCATACTCACAATCCCTGGCATATAAGGCCAGTGCCTTATCCATTAGGCCACTGGGTCTTACTCTCAACAGTGCCTACAAAAGTTCCTCACTTGATTACACACCTCAAGCTCAACATCCCCTTATGTGGAGAAGGAAAGAATCTGCATATGTGTATATAGTGTTAATATTGGTCATCATGATAATGATTCAGATTCAAAAATAACTTCCTCATTCATTCCAAGTTACACTGGGATAAAAAATTGGAGATATAAATAATAATAAAAAAAGAGAAGATAAATTTTCTTTATTTAAATTTAAGTCAAAATATTCTGAAAAGCAAATTGAATTGACTCTATTTGTGACCATATAACAGTGTGTTCAGAACTTTCTTTGCAGGTTTTAAGAACGTGCTGAAAAAGTCTTAGCATATTGCAATGATTGAAAATTTAAATATATAATAGCTAGGTATATTATATTATATTATATTATATTATATTATATTATATTATATTATATTATATTATTATATTATATTATATTATATTATATTATATTATATTATATTATATTATATTACAGATTTAACAAATTAATATGTGTATATGCTGATTGGTCAAAAACAACCATTGGTTTATGATGGCACTCCAGGCCACTGGCTTCTTCATTAGGCTCATGAGGCTGGTGCATGATTATAACAGGATATCAGGAAGTGAAAAGATTCTGAAAATCTAATAGAAATTGACTCTATTTGTGACCATAGTGAGTTGTTATACTCCTGCGTAAACATTATTAAAACAGGTTTTAATAATGTGCTGAAAAAGTCTTAGCACATTGCAATGATTTAACATTTAAAAATATAATAGCTAGGTATGATATATCATATCATATATCATATCATATATCATATCATATCATACCTAGCTATTATATTTTTAAATGTTAAATCATAAATAAACATTATTAAAACAGGTTTTAATAATGTGCTGAAAAAGTCTTAGCACATTGCAATGATTTAACATTTAAAAATATAATAGCTAGGAGTATAACAACTCACTATGGTCACAAATAGAGTCAATTTCTATTAGATTTTCAGAATCTTTTCACTTCCTGATATCCTGTTATAATCATGCACCAGCCTCATGAGCCTAATGAAGAAGCCAGTGGCCTCTGGCTGGTATGATATCTGTGGTATGATATGATATGATATATGATATGATATATCATATCATATCATATCATATCATATCATATCATATCATATCATATCATATCATATCATATCATATCATATCATATCATATCATATCACAGATTTAACAAATGAATATGTGTATATGCTGATCGGTCAAAAACAACCATTGGTTTATGATGGCACTCCAGGCCACTGGCTTCTTCATTAGGCTCATGAGGCTGGTGCATGATTATAACAGGATATCAGGAAGTCAAAATTTTTCTTGAAAATTTTTTCAAAAAGTTTTCTTGATTGTAAATTTTTTTTCTTGATTTTTTAGATTCTAAGAATATGTCCTCCGGTATAATGTCATGGTTTGACTCATTTAGAGTAAATTTAATGTGAAAAAGAACTTGTTCACAGGATACAACTTTTCTTTAAATGAACAGATTCGAATCATTGACCTTGTTTGTAGTTTCGGATAAAGAACAGGTCTTAGCAGACCATACTTTCTATCCATCTATCTCTGGGTGATGGGCCCATTACGCGTCTCCTGCACCATTCTGCTAACCACAAACACCCCAGATCCGATTCAATCCCACAATCCCTGGCTTAGGAGGGGTTTTAGTGTGAAAAAGAATGTGTTGTCTGGTTTAGAATGAAATAAATACAAATTTGTCTCATTATGAATGTGAAAAAGTACTTGTTCAGGACAGTTTCAAACACAAACATCCTTACAAAAGCAATAATACAAAAGTTCACAATTAGATTACACACCTCAAGCTTAACATCACATTATGTGGGAACAAAATCACTGTGCAGGTGGGTGAAAATAACTAGACAATATTTAAGAGCTATAGAACTTTTAGTATCACTGGATGGTGCACCGCATCATTTTGCTCTTTCTGTGCTTGCGTGGTTAGACCAGCATTTTCCAGGGCGTTGGCTGGTTCTTAACAATATCTAAAAAGACTTCAGAAAACTGTGCATTCCATCCCCGGCCATTTAAGGAAACTGGTTGACGCCAACGGTGCCTATGTTAAAAATGAAAGATTTGTTTTCATTTTTCTATGTAATAAAGTACATGTACAATTTGTTTTAATAAATTAGTATTATACATTTATAATAATTCAAACTGTATTACCCAGTTTAAATGCATAGCTACTTATTAATTGCATAGCTACTGTAAAATATTTGATTTTACAATTTCCTTTTATTGTTCTTTGGCTTTTAGTTGTGTAAAAAATATGCTTTTTCTTGGTGGAAAAAAAGTCACCCAGTTTAATGGATTGTAATGCCTACTTACACAATTTCTCCAGAATTATCTAGTTTAGCTTTAAGTCTTTTTTAAATCATGACTTTAATAATGGTTATTCTAAGAATGTGTCCTCGAGTATAATGTCACATCATGTGCTGTCTGATTTAAAATTAAATGAATAAGAATTTGCCTTATTATAAAAGTGATACACAGGATACATCTTTTCTTGTAAATGAACAGAACAGAATCATTGACCTTGTTTGTATTTGCGGATAAAGAGATCTTTATAGAGGATGGTTTCAATCCATCGATTTCTGGGTTTTGGGTCCAGCACCCACAATCCCTGGCTTAGGAGGCATGTTTTAGTATGATCATTCTATGAATGTGTTGACTGGAGAGTGAAATAAATAAGAATTTGTCTTGTTATGAATGTTAAAAAAGGACATTTATTGTAAATTAATTTGGTCCTATTAATTAATTTTATGGAACCAAATCATTGACATTGTTTGTATTGGGGCTTAAAATTTGCGGGGCTAAGCAGAGAATAGCTTCAATCCATCGGCCACTGGGTTATGGCCCAAGCATGTTTCATGTGCCACTCTGCTAACCCTCGAAACAATTCCTGAGTAAGGAAGTCACTGTGTTATGGTGCAGTACAAATGGTCTCAACAATACAAGTGGTATTGTTACACCCCTGCCTAAAACACTTATCAAATCATATACTTCAAAATATACAGCAGTGTCACATTTAGACTGATCCAGGGTAAAGGAATTAGTAATTGTCTAGTCTGCTGAGCAATTTTTCTACATTTTTGGAAGTTGTGACCCTTTAGCACATTTTGTTTACAACATAAACCTCTGAATTTAGGCATTTTAGATTTAATTAGTTGTATTGAGATTAAAAGTGCATTTTGATACATTGAAAGATACGTTTTTTACATACGAAAGATACGCAGATTTATTTTCAGTTTAACTGGAATTTAGAAATTAGAGAAATTAAAAGAAAAAGAAAAAATTAACTTCATGAATCGACTCTATTCGTGACCACAGCGTATTTCTTTGCAGGTTTCAATAATGTGCTGTGTCTGGTGTGTGTCCTCCAGTATAATCTCATGTCATGTTTCGTCTGGTTTAGAGTGAATAAGAATTCGTCTCACTATGAAGGTGAAAGAAGTACCTGTTTACAGGATACATCTTCACTTTAAATGAATAGATATGAATCATTGACAGTGTTTGTATTAGGGGCTTGTTGCAGGTTTTAGCAGAAGACTGTTTCAATCCACTGACCTTTATGGGCCCAGCACACTTCCACTGTGCCACTCTGCTAACCTCTGTCACATTTGATGGGACTCAAACCAATAACCCATGGCTTAGGAGGATAGTGCTCCATCCATTAGGCCACTATGGTACCTGTGGAAGGGCAGCAATCCAAATGGACTTAACTGAATTACACACGTCAAACTAAAGATCACAGTATGTGGAGACTAAATAACTGACCTGTATGAAGTATCATTTGATTTAGAAACTAAAGAGGATTTCACCAACTTTCAGGGATTTCATCAACATATGGGATTCTTTCTGTCTCAAATGTGCCCACAATTTAAGCAATAAAATCTTTTTTTCCTTCATTTTGATATCTAAGCACTTTATGCTTCCACTCTGTAATTTCATTTACATTTTTAGATTTATTACCTATTTATTCTTTTATTCTTTTATGTACATATACAAAATACACTTTCCACAAAACATCCCTTAATATAAAGGCTTGTCATATTTATTATTTTGATTACTGTTATTTAGGCTAGTGGCGTCTACATTAAGCAACTAAGGCTTGTGCAATAATTTTTACACCCCTGTGTAAAACACTTATTGTTTACCATAATTTTGAGGTCATCTTCTAATATACAGTACTGTACAGCAGTGTCACATTTAGTCTGTCTAGGACCTCACTGTTAGCTATGATTTAGAGACTGAAGGGGCCTGGAATTAGAAATTTTCTACCACTCAGTATTCTTTTGCAAAGTGAGAAAAAAAAAATACCTGTCTCCACTCTGATTCAATTCTGAGGATTTTTTTTTCTTTTTTGAGAATTGTGACCCTGTCATACATTTTGTTTACTATGTAAAACCTTGTTTTATAGCCATTTTAGCACATGTAATCACATTTATAATTCAGACATATATGATTCAAGAGTATTATTTAGTTTAAATTTTAGTCCAGTTACACTATCAGTAGAATTTAAATTCTGGAGTGAATTTAAATTCTACTTAGAGTAGAATCACCCCATGTGGTCTTTTATTTAAGAACTACATGGACACGTCTTCACTTTAATTGAGTATCATGGAGAATGCTCTAGGGGATCCGGCACACATCCAATGCATTGCATTGCTGACCACAAACACGGGAGCCAGAACTCAAACCCACAACACCAGCTTAGTGCCTTATCTATTAGGCCACTGGGGCTGATCTAACATAGCTGGAATACAAATTGTTTTAAATTGATTAAACACAGTTAAAGTACAGATACAGAATAACTGAACAGATGTATGTGTATGTAATGGTAAACTTGGATGTAGAGAGCAGAGAGACCTATTTTAAAGGATTTCACCTACAATG
Source organism: Clarias magur (assembly GCA_013621035.1). Classification (NCBI taxonomy): domain Eukaryota; kingdom Metazoa; phylum Chordata; class Actinopteri; order Siluriformes; family Clariidae; genus Clarias; species Clarias magur. Next base: position 49,245 of record QNUK01000741.1, on the reverse strand, counting down.
TGGGATTGGCATAGACAAATTTAATTTATTTAAATTTTAAGATGGCCAGAAATAAACAAATACACTTTTAAAAAATGCCTTTCTTCTAATGTTCACACGATAACATCAACATCTTTAGAGGAAACATAATATTACTGCCATAATTCAATTAAAGTTTTTTTTTTTTTTTTAAAGGGAATCGATATCACCACTGTTGAAGTGTTTATACAGTTTTTTAGACCGCTCTGTACATCTTACTTATTTAGGTATTCATGTTATTCTTTCCTTTTACATAGATAGATAGATAGATAGATAGATAGATAGATAGATAGATAGATAGATAGATAATGTAAATGCCCCTGTTGCTTATTTTGAAAAGGAATAAGAATGTGTACAGTGATGAATGTCATGGAAGTACCTCACTTTTCATATGACACATCCAGGACAGAGCCACGGACACGCTTCTGCTGTGTCACTTCCACACTTCCACACACACACACACACACACACACACACACACACACACACACACACACACACACACACACACACACACACACTCCAGATGGTACTCGAAACCACAATCCCTCATTTATCAACGGCAGTGCTAAACCACTCTGAAGTAATATACTTTTTGACCACTGGTGGCCGCTGTTACCCAGCCTGCTGCATTTTCTACTGTGTTTAAACACACTGCAAGAATAATAATGAACGAACAAACCTGCTTCATTTACCCAATCAGAAATTTGACTATTGTATGTACTATGCTTGATTAGGGTGAACTACACTATATTCCATAATATAATGCAGTATTAGCGTGGTACTTCAGACATTACCACAGCGACTACCAAAGTTCAGCAGGTATCTAATGTGATATGTTTGTACATACTGTACCATATTACAAGTTAGTAAATATTACTGCATACTAGTATATTATACTACAGCCAGCACATGTAGTATCAGGTATACAGGATACTAATCGTACCTGGACTAGATGTGCAAACAGTGCAAACCACTAAGCCAAAGTGCCATCTCAATAAGGTTAATACATACTATATACTATATATACTTAATGTATAAAAGTTATGCATCATAAATGTTTACTTTAATAATAAATGTTTATTTTGACTGTATCCTGGTATGTGTATGTACCCGTTATAAATGGTAGAACCATGTATCATAATATGGCATGTGTACTATAACAGTAAATAATTACCATGGTGATGTCAAAAACATTATAAACTATATAGCATGGTACAGGTACAATTGGACTGACATGATACCTTTACCTTGGTTGAGATTTTTATGGCTTGGATTACATGGAATTATTGTGTTTTTTATTCAAGTTTTTATTCAAACATTATTTCACTAGTTTGTCTTTTCTGTTGTTATTTGGCTGTTTAACATTTACGGTTTAAGGTCTGAGAACATCAGAATTCAAGTGTACAGCCATCATAACGGTTTTGTGCAGATTAAGTGTAACTGTGTTATGTAAAATGTTAGCATGGTTTATTTATATAGTCTCTGAAGGAGTTTCATAACTGTGCCAGGCTGTGGCCAGCATTACATATTAGGTATGTTTGGTTATTCAAGAAGAAATAAACCTAGACAGACACAGTGAGAAAATGCAGACAGACAAAACATTTTTTTTAGACTTCCTAATCCCTGCTTTCCACTGAGCATTTATCAACATATGGTATAAAACATGCTTATGTATGATGCATAACTAAATAATTTTATTCATAACAGGTAAAAATGCAACACTTGGCTTTCAAGATCCAGCTGATGCAGCCATACTGATTAAAGACATCACGTCTCTGCAGGACAGGTCAGACAAAGCACATTCACTGTGGTCCGACAGAGAGGAGAGGATACGACAGGTGAAACAGAGGGAGCCAAACCAAGGACCAGACAGACCTTCCTCAGTCATCCACCATGACTACAAACTAGCTGTTTTAGTTAGGTTTCAGCATGACCTCTTCCGAATGTTGTTTAGGAACCAGTTGCGGATCCAGCTCCATCATCCTTAGCTCCATTATTTTATTTTAGTCATTGTAACTTACTTGTCATAATTTGTGGATCATATTTAATGGAACACATGCAATCAGTTTTCAGACACATAACTGACAGTGGTGAAGAGTTTTATGTTTAAAAAAAAAAAAGAAAAAAGAAAAGCTGGAGCATTGGTTCCAGTGCTAAACTTGGATGTTTACATCTACTGCCTGGTTGAAAAAGTAGATTTTCAGAAGGGTCAACTTTTTGGGCCTGCATCACCCAAACATACAAATTATTGTAATTGGGTTAAGAATTATGTAATATATTATTAAAACTTGGCGGGATAATGCTGAACTCTCAACTTCACTGAGGAAATATGATCACTTAAATGCTTGGAAAGGTTGAATATATAAAAAAGGCCTCTTGAAATCACGTTTATGTTAAACATTAAAAAGAACAGTATTTTCACAAACACACACACACACACACACACACACATATTGTGTTGAGATATCACCAGTGTGTGGCTGTAACAAAACACTTGTTGGTGATAATGAGGGGGGAAAAAGGCTTCGGTTTTGCTAGGGAGTACAAAGATCGGACTTTGGAGCAATGAAAAGAAGATTAAGATCTGTGGTTGCTTTAATTTTGCATTTAAAGTTAAAGGTGCTTAAATGAAATGTTAGCATACAGTATACCACTGTGTTTCTTTTTTTATCCAGGCAGTCTATATGAGTGAGAAGTTGTGCTTTGTCGGTTCAGTGGTAGGTTTCTCACTGACCATGCAGAAGCCCTGGGTTTAGTCTCCACTGAATGCCCAGATCCCAGTGGTTGCTGTGCTAGTACCAAGCCTGGATAAAATAGGAGTGTTGTGTCAGGAAGGGCATTTGGTGTAAAAACCTGTACCAAGTCATGTGCGGATCAGATTGTCTGCTGTGGCGACCCCTTGATGGGAGCAGCTGAAAGAACAAGTGTGTATGAAGGAATTTTTTTTTTTTTTACCTTTATCTAGGCCAGAATCACTTGTTGTCGTCTTATTTTTTGTTGTTGTTACAGAAAGCACATACCCTCACCCTGGACCCATAAAGACTGGAGGCAGGTTTTGGACTACAAGTGCTGGCCAGCCCATGTGAAGAAGTTCACTGACAACCTGTTTAAAAATAACATCATGAATAAAACATGCTCAAGCCTGTGTTCCAAGTTCAAAGCTCCTGTAGAGGCCCAAACAGCATGCTCCAGGCATCAATCAATTTACACACTGCACAAAACATACAACAGTTTAACAAGATAGTGCACAATGGCTTGTCTTTGCCAGTAATGATCATGCATATTGCAGTAGTTAAACACTCTTTGGACCCTAGCCACTCCTCTAACCCAAGACTCAATCAAGAAAATAGTTAAAATCTTTATGATGAAGCAGAAGCAACAGACCCAAGGTGGGAATCAAACCCGACCCTGAAGGTGCAAGGTGAAAGTACTAACAATAAAAGTGTGTTTTTTTCCGAACGCATTTGTATATTTGTAATGTTTTTTTTTTCCAGTTCTATTTAGTTCAATTTTTGTCATTTTAGAAATCTCCTTAATTGTTTTCTTTGCATGAATATGACCCCTCTGAAACATACTGTAGTAACATCTTTGCCATGTCCACAGGATATATCATCTGACATGGTTGATAAAGAAACGAGAAGCTACTCACTGCATCAGTTAGGGGTAAATTACTTGTTGCCAGCTGAACCATATTGGCTCTTAACTAACTGCTTAGTCAAAGGCGTGGCGTGATGTGATGTGCACTACCGCTCAAAAAGTTTGGAATCATTTGCAAATTTCTTTTTTGTTTAGTGATTTATATTCTACATTCTACAACAATAATGAGGATTTTTTAGGTCATCCTTTTTTTGGAATAGTTCTTGCACAAACAATATTGTCAAGTGCATTTGCAAAACCCCTCAAGCAACAATGAAGTTCATTTAAAGTTACCAAAGTAAATCACCAATTAACAGCACTTTGGATTATGAGGACTTTACAGATCATGAGTAGAAGATACATATCAACATGACCTGTTCAAAGGAGATTATTCCATTGCTTTACAGTGTAGAAAGATATAAAAATCAGAAACTAACATGTTAAAAAGTGATCCCAAGCTTTTGAACGGTAGTGTGCATTAACATGACAAAACATAACACGCCAACAGATGGCAGCACAAGACTGTGTCACAGAGATCACCGACCTTCATAAGTCAGTGAGCCAAAAGACATCATCCTGTGTACATGTACATCAGGAACTGGTGCTATTCTGACCATGTGTGTGCTACAATGAGTCGTTGGAGGAATTTTGAATGGCACGTGCAGTTCAATAGTGAAAGCACATCACTGGAAGATGACGAGAGATCAGGAAGACCCTCAATGAGCTCAACTCCCAAATGTCGAGACCATTCTGCAATGTGTGAATGATGATCGTCGGAGAACAATCCACAACACTGTACAGAACAGTCCAGGCAATCCTCACATGTGATTTGAACATGTGTCAAGTTGCTGCCATGTTTATCCCCAGGTTGCTCACCCAGGAGCATCACAACAAAGTCTGCTAGGACGACTTGTCCTTCATATCGAGGATCATTACCATACAATTACCATCATAACTTGGGTGTATGGGTATGACCATGAGACGAAGCAACAGTCTTTACAGTGGAAGAGCCCATCATCTCCAAGGCTCGAGCAAGTGCAGGCTCATTGTCTTTTTTTTTTTTTTTTACATTTCTGGCACTGTGCATCAATAATTCATCCATAGGGGCCAGATCATCAATAGTGACTTCTACAGCTGGGTTTTAATGCGCCTGAGGGAGGATTACAGCAAAAGTGATGGGATCGGTGTTGTACAAATCTCCAAACTTTTTTCTGTAGGCAATTACAGAACGGTTGTTAGAGGCACTAAAATCCACCATTCTTAGCCAAAAATCATTTCAATCCATCAACCTCAGGGAGCCCATACTATTATTATTGTTTTCAAAGTGTGAAAAATTAATGCGAGTCGTACCAATCCCCCTCCACATCGGCTCATTATTATTTTTTTAAGGAACCAAATGACAGGTTTTTCCAAAATTCCAGGAATGGCTTGACAAGCTTTAATATTTTGGTAAATATCATATCAATCAAAAAATGATTCACCCTTTCAAAAATAGTCCTGAAATCACAGTAAAAATCAATTCATAGAATTTCCGGCAGTATACAGACTTATTAATCATATGGTTTAAAAATGATCATTTCCAGTTTCCAAAACTTTCCAGGAAAAGTTTGTACAACATTGCGCTCCTACTTCACAATTTCTCTAGGAATTGTCTAGTGTAGCTTTTAGTTTCTTAAACCACAATTTTTAGGTCATTTTAACAACACTGGTTTAGAGAGAAATGAATAATAATTTCAAGGAAGTACCTTTTCACAGACACATCTATTGTAGATGAAGAGAACAAAATCATTGACATTCTCTCCAGTAAGAACTTAAAAATTGCAGGTCTTAGCAGAAGATGGTTTTGATACATTGACCTCTGAATTACGGGGCCTCTGTTGCACGACTCAGCTGATGATAATGGCTCCAAATGGCTTCGGAGACCAGTGGCTTGTTCATTAGGCCACTGTGGCTGGGCATCACATAATGTTATGCTGGGATTTAGTAACTGATGAGACCTACTTATGTAAAGGATTTCACCAACAATGTGAATTAAACAATTGAACAACAGAATTGAAATTATGCCTGTAACTACGCTATTATACAGTACTAAGCTGCATTCATGATTTAAGTGGTCTGGAAATGAATAAACACATATTTTCCCTTCTCTTTGATTTTAAGCATTTTAAGCTTACTCTTTGCAATTCCTTTTATTCAATTGTATTCCACCCAAGTTGTTGAAAACTGCATTTGAGGCATTTAAAACCACCATTTTTAGCAAAGGATGCTTTCTTTCCATCAATCTACTGGTTTTGGCCCGCTTAAATTATGAGATGATGTAATTATGCTGCACTGTTTTGATTCTTTTCATGTTTTTTTCTGTCTCAGATGTGCTCCAGATAAATAGATAAATACATTTACATCTTCTTAAATATTAAAAACAAGCATTTCTTCCCCCATTTTGATATCTAAGCGCTATATTCTACCACACACTCCTTTTGCAGACACTCCCTTAGCCTAATTTGCATGACTTTGGGCTATGGGAGGAACCCCATCAAGCATCGGGAGGACATGCAAACTCTACACACAATTTGTATTTTCATGCAAACACAACAGCATTACAGACATTGTATACGGTGCTTAAAAATGACGGTCCTAGCAGACGATCATTTCGATCCATTAACTTGTGATGATTATGAATATTATGTTATTACTGGAACTATGTCAAAGGTTTAAGTGATCTGAGACCATGGTCATCATATTTTTCTGATCTTTCTTTTGTAGTGATAATGTTCTAGCACTACACTTGCATTTTTTAGTAAAGCATTTGCCTTTACTAAATGTTCTTAACTTAACACACCCGCTCATCTTCTATACCACTTAATCCTATATACAGGGTCGCGGGGGGTTTGGAGGCCAAGGCCACAAGGCCGGGTATTCCGCGTACAGGGTATGAATCCATCACTGGGTATTAACTTAATTCCTGTGATTTTAATGTTTTTTTTGTTGGCATGACTGTTTTAGATCAGGTACATTTTGTTTTTTTTTTATTCATTTAATTTAATACAGACAAAATGCACATTGTTTATTCAAAGTGCACATTTTACAATTCAAAATGTAAACACGGTTTGCATTATCAGCTTATTTTCTAGCAGTGGATGGTTTTGACCCCTCTGTAAAGGGCCTAGCACATTTCAGCAGCACCACTCCACTAACCACAACCAACGTAACGCAGGGTGCACAAACCCACATCTCTGACTTATAAAACCAGTGCCTTATCCTTTAAGCCGCTTGGGTCCTGCTTAAACCCCCTGGAATACAAATGGTCTCAACTGGATTACACGCATCAAGCTCAACATCACATTAAGTGGAGACACAATAACTCAAAGACTGCACGGTGTAACACAAGATAAAGCAGTATAAAAGTTGCAGGAATGATTGAACAATAACTATAACCACCAATTTGTGTATATAGTACGAGAGGGTATTCAAAAGTTTTGAGATTAGCTCTGTTTACAAGCTTTTTTTTTTTTTTTTCCCACCATACGTCCTCCCTCAGACACCAGGCAGTAGAATCCATCCATTGTGAAGACGGTTGCTTTATCTCAGGGTCATAGCCATGCATACATTAGTTTCATCGCCGGTTATGATCCTCGACATGCAATTTTAGTGATTTTTAATGTTTTCTCTGCTTGACTTTTTCTTCTTCTTCTTTTAAAAAAAATAATAATTTAAGATTTTAAACTAAAGTATATTTATAGTTTTTACATAATTTGTATTAGTGACTTCAAGAGTGCCAGGCTTAGCAAAGGATGGTTTCAATCCATTGACGTCTGGGTTTTGGGCCTAGCATGCTTCTGCTGCACCACTCTGCTAATCTAGCTTACTGTCAATTGGATTCGAGTCCACAATCCCTGGTTTAGAAATCCAGTGTCTTATGCTTTTATTCAAATATTCTGAGAATCAATATGAATCAATTCATGAAGCCAGTATGCTGGTTGAGGACATGTTGCTATTTGAACACAGCTGTCTGATACTGTATTTGAAACATTGAACACAGCCACTCCTTATGCTCCATAGCAAACTGAAGTCTTTTTTTCGATTAGTCTAACAATACATTTTCTTACAGACAAACAGATGTTTAGTCCAAGTGGTTTAGAGTGAAATGAATAAGAATGTGCTGTGTTATGAATGTCACAGGGGTATATGTTCACAGGATATATCTTACTGTAAATGTAAATGAATAACATATTGACTCAGCAGAGGATGGTTTCAGTCCAACCACCCCTGGGCTACAGGCCCAGCACACATTCACTGTATCATGCTGTTAACCACACCCCTTGTGTAACTAAAACACACAAACCCAGGCTTAGGAGGCCAACGCCTTACCCCGTTAAAACACTGGGGCCTTAGGAGCACTAAACTAAAGAGTATGAAGGATTTCACCAACAGTTCTTAATTTAAATTATTTGATTATGCTATGCTGCATTTATCATTTTTGTTTCGGTGATGCAAATTTCTCCTGGAAACAAAAACACTTATCTTTTGACTTACTTTTGCTTTTAAGAACTGTATGCCTACAGATTGCAATTTCTTTTGTGTTTTCTGTACAGTAGGTGCATTTGTGGCATTAAAATATATAGTTTTACCAATGGACAGTTTAAATAAATCAGTCTAGTTGTTTTTGGATGGTTAAATTATGTGATTATGCACACAATCACTTTGGAAACGTAAATGACACATGTGCAAATTTTGGAGGTGCATGGTGTGGACATGTTGCCTTTCTTCAAAGTGGCTTAAATATGGCGTTAGGTCGTACAGCAAAAGAATGGTTCAGGGTTCTATTTTAAACTGTATGGAAATGGTGGTGTATGGCAGAAAGAACTAGATCCAGTCATTTTCTGATGAAATAATGAGGTTTGTATTGCTTTACAAAAAAAATACACACACACACACACACACACACACACACACACACACACACACACACACACACACACACACACACACACACACACACACAAAACCACACACACAACAGGAGGAGGATCAGATTCAGGATGGACCCAGGCCAATATATTTAGTAGCTAGATTACTATCTAATAAATTAAATTCCCTCTTCCCAAAATAAATGGCAGCCACGCCCCTACTACTGGTGAGTGCACAAACATACAGTGAAATTATCTACAAATATATACAAAGACCAACCAAAGCAAAGGGGCAAAGCAATAATCAAAGTCAGTGGGAGGCAAAAAGTCAAAAACCAGAATACACAACCAAATATCAAAGGGGCAACGCCTCTTTCCCACATCTCTCTCTCTCTCTCTCTTTTTAAATAAATGCTTTATTCATCAATTGCACAATTTACAGGAATGTTAATCTCCATTATAACAATAACAAAGGGGGGAAGTACGAATTTACAAAAAGATATCAAAGTGTTTACAAACATTCACAGTTTTTGTTGCCTTTTGATTAAGGGAATGCTTAATCGAGTTGAGATATTGCTTGACCTCATTGTTAAAAGCAAAAAACGATGTTTTGAAATGCGCAAACTTACGTTTATGAACGTAATATTTTGCCAACAGAATAATCAGATTATTAATGAAAGTTTCATTAGGCATAGTTTTAGTTCTGTTGAGGTCATAAAGGCCAAAAGAACATCTTTCCAAAATAACTTAAAGTCTTTCTCAATTTTTTCAGCAATAAAAATCCAAATGTCAGACCAGAAACTTTGGACAAAGGGGCAGTGCCAGAACAGATGGGTAACTGTTTCAATGTTCACAGAACAAAAAGTGCACATTACATCATTATCTTTTTTTTTAAAAACATTTTTAACAATATGATCATTAGACGGGTAATACTTATGAATTATTTCAAATGATATTTCTCTAATTTTGTTGGTCAGCAGGTATCGGTTGGGTAAGAGCCAGACCTTCTTCCAATCAATGTTTTGCACAATGTTTTTGGGACTGTGACAATATCTGTTTTGAACAAGGATCTAATTAGTTTATTGTTCTTGCCATTGTTACATGAAAAACAAATCTTACCAACTGAAGTGTCAGTCAGTGATAACAAGGTTAGTTGTTGTGTGTCCAATCGTGGTTGAGCTCTAAATAACATGCAGACACCATAAGAAATTACTCCAAAGACTTTGGCATAATCTCCAGGAGACACAGGAATTTTGTATTTCTTTCCTGCGTCTCTCTCCGGTTTATATATGGTCGCGCTTTTTGATGACGTCACTCTCAGGGCGGAAGCGACCGTGTGAAAGGTCAGGTAGATGCCGATGTGGGGACAGTCAGAAAACCTAGAGTGGAGTCTGGGACCAGGACACGATACAGGCACGCGAGCTCAACGAAGCATTTATACAAAGCATAATATTTTTTATTATTTTATATATTATTTTTCATTCATTTGTTTTACTCAGTAGCGAATATGATTTAAAATTTAGCGAATTACAATACTTCAAACAAAACGTACTTAAGTAAAAGTAAAATTACAGATTTTAAAAACTAGTTTAAAAAAGTAGAAGTACACAAAAAACTACTCAATTACAGTAAATAATACCTTCGGTATTTAGAAACTGAAGAGGTATACTTATGTAAACGATTTTCTCCATTTTATGTGGGATTCTTGAAATTATGCTTGCATTATTATTATGCTATGCTGCATTCATGATTTTCATTTCAGTGATCCAAATTTGCCCAGAAACAAAACACATATATTTTTCCTTATGCTGTACTTTAAGAACTTTATGCTTACAGTTTGGAATTATTTTTTTATTTATTCTGTTCCACCTTTGTTGTCTGAAACTGCATTTGAGAATTGAACAACCACGCAACAATTGTTTCAATGCATCAGTCTTGTGGTTTTGGGCTGCTTAAATTATGTGACTATGTGATTCCTTTCATGTTCTGTCTAGGATGTGCCCAAAATAAATGATAAAATGTACCTTTTAGAAATTAAGTAACAACATGTATATATATATTTTTTAGATATTAAAAATTCTTTAATATGCGTTTTTTTTCATTCACTTTGACATATAAGTACTTTATGTTCTCTTTGTAATTCATTGTAACAATCATCCTGTATCCTATACAGTGGCACAGAAGGCAGGAGCCTCACTTTTCAGGGTGCAAGCATACACCGACTCACACAACATGGGCAATTTGTCTTTAGACTGTGGGAGGAAAGTGGAGTACACAAAGAAACAGGGAGGACATGAAAACTTCCCACACACACTGACCACAGACAAGAATTGAACCCTAGAGCCTGTACATACGAGGTTATAATGCTAACCATTATGCCACATGCCACCCTTCTTCATAGTCTAGTCTACTGCTAAATGTCATTGATGTTCCTCACTGCTCACAGGATACATCTTTATACATTAAATGAAGACAACAGAATCACAGACATATAAAGTGCGTAAAAATGGTTGGTCCAAGCTGAGGAAGGTTTCAGTCGTTCGACCTCTAGGTTAGGATTACGAATATAGGTTACAATGCAACTTCATCAAACATTTCGTCCGCATTGATGATGATTAAGCACAATCCTTTTAGTTTTTAATAAAGCATTAGAAAGTTCTTAACTTTATAAGGTTATTTAAATGTTTTCTTTTGGCATGACAGGCAGTGTACAGTTTGACATATATAAAATGTCTAAAGCATTGTTTGTAGCAATGTTAGATTAATTTAGCTTAATAAAGACAAAAAATATTATATTTTTTATTTAAAAAATGTAACATTGATTTTGTTAATTAAAAAGATGCAGGTGTTAGCAAAGGATGGTTTCAATCCATCAACCTTTTGTTTATGGCCTGGACCACTTTCTCCACACCACCCTGCTCTATCCACTAAAGAAAGAAAGTATACATTTTATATATATATATATATATATATATATATATATATATATATATATATATATATATATATATATATTGTGAAGATTTAAAGAATACTTCAGATCACCTCCTCTGACATCTTCACTATGTATCTAGTCATGCAAGTTCTATTCTATTTTATTTCCACCATCATTCCTTTATTTTTAAACCACTATTAAATCTGTTTAAAATTTCCATTTGGATGTAATAAAGTACTCTATATACCCTGTATAGACTATAATACCTATGTTCAGGGCTATGCTGGACTTATTTACTTTTATTCACACACAACTTCCAGTTGAACATTACTGCCTAAAATGTATTTCAAGCATTCATAATAACTGTTCTTAGCAGAGGTTCACTTCAGTCCATCAACTGCTGGGTTATGAGCAAAGCACACTCCCACTGCACCACTCTGATAACCAGATGCTCACCAGCAAAATCTATTAAGTTATTTACATATTTTTTTCTTAAACGATGACCCTGTAATACACTGGCTAGCCAAAACAAAAAGACACCCACACTAATATTTCATTTGACTGCCTTTAGCTTTGATTACAGCTCGCAATGCGGTGGCCAATTCACGTGTGAAAATGATTCCTTATTCCACTCTTTGCACCGTTTGAGTCCTGGGCCATTAAAAAAAAAATTATTCATAAGGGAATCTGGTCATTCAGAATATTTATGTATTCCGCTTCATGCAAAGATGAATTATCTGATTGTGGCACACTTTACTGATGATTTTCATTTCAATATCCCAAAATTTTCCAGAAATAAAACATATGTCTTTTTCCCTCGCTTTAATTTTAAGGATGTTATTCTTACACTTTGTAATTCTTTTTATTCTATTCTATTCCAACTTAGCTGTCAGAAACTGAATTTGAGGCATTCAATATGAAATATTCGGACAGTTCCATGCGCCTCTGCCTAAAACACTCATCTTTTCTCATCATTTTGATGCCGAAGATCTTTTTACCCTTCATTTAAATTACATAAGTTTCTCATTTTAATTATATCCCTGATCTCCTTTATTTTATTTTATTTAGAGTAAAGCCATTGCTACAGCCACAGAAATGGGCCCAACTGGATTACACAAATCAGACTCACCATTGTGATGTTATGTCTGATAACATGTTGGTTCCTAAAGAGGGGGACACTAGATATTTAGTCATGGTCGTATTCTGCAGTATATGTGCTGACTAGGTGTTGAATAAAAGACGTTGGTTTAATAACTGAAAACCTGTGGTCATTACGAACATAACATGGTGTCAGAAGTGGGATTGCCACACAAGAAAAAAAAAAAAGTCTAGTGTCATGATAAATCGCCTGTTCATTCCGACTTGCGGAGAGCGGGACATGCAGAGAAAGTGAGCGCACAGGTGCAGGTTACGAACGGTGTGCAGGAAACCAGCCCACGGATAAAAAAAAAAAAAAAAGTTAACAAGACGAGTCGGTGTTAAAACGTAATAAGAAATTTTGAGTGCTTGCCGTCATGGAAAAGGTACATCCACCAACTCCGATGCAGCTTAGTGGTAATTTTGCTGATAACTGGAAACGTTTTGTCATGCACACTCGTAACACGACCGGCACTAGGACCCGGAAGTAATACGGTCGGGTTTCAGGAAGCATAAAAGGAAACAAGATGGCGCCTCACATTGCTCAGTCATTGAGTTCTGCCCATGCTATCGCCGACGCCTCGCTCGTCTAAACGTGAGTACTCACTTTCTTGGGTTATCGCTTCTGATTGGGTGTGTGTATTTAGAACGCGGGTTTATTTGTGTAAACTCTTGCTCTCGCTTCGGGAGAGTTCTAAGAATAACTAGCGTGGTTATCCTGCCTGCTCGCGCTACTTCCGCGTTTGGGTTTACCATCCACGCTACAGGGCTAACTGCTAGTCTTCTGATTCATCTCCGGTTAGTTCGTGACACGTTTCAAGCAGAGATTTAATATATATCTGGCTGCTAGCGGTGCGGGTGGAGATGATGAAAAGCTTAAAGCATCCATCTGTTTGCATGTAATGGGTGAAGATGTACTGGACATTTATAATAGCTTTCAACTAGATGAGGCAAATGTAACACTGTTCTTCAAAATATTGAAGAATATTTTGTGCCGAGCAAAAATGTCACGTTTAAGAGATACAAGTTTTTCTCTGCTGAACAAAAACATGGAATGAGTTTTTACCAGTACCTTGCTGAGCTGCACACTTTAAGAAAGACTTGCGAATTTGGAGATTTGAGAGATTCGCTGGTGAGAGACAGGATCGTCTGTGGGATTCCCCACAACACACTCAGAGAAAGACTGTTACGGGAACCAGCTCTGGACAAGGCTGTCAACATGTGTAGAGCTGCTGAAATAACTTGTGCACAAGCCAAAGGATTACAACGGGATGGTGCAGCAGTACATGCAGTACAAAGAGGAGAGCAGCACACAAAACAGTTTGCAAAACAAAAAAGAGGAAAAACTCAAAAAAGTAAATGCAATAGGTGCGGAGGAGTTCACATGCGAAGGTCATGTCCAGCATATGGAAAGATCTGCAATAGCTGTGGAAAAAACAATAATTTCGCTAAGTGTTGTAAAGAAAAAAGTACATGCAATTGAAGAAGCTGAGGAATTTTTTGTGGACTCGGTGTAGACCAACACAATTGACAAAGCTGAATGGATTATACCATTGAAGTTAACCTTATATCTGTGGATGAATACAAAACCCTCAAAGTCAAAAGCAAAATGCACCAAACAAAAATTAAAATAAAAGGATACACTGGTGAGGATGTGCCAGTTAAGGGAAGCTGCCTGGTGACTCTGAAACACAAAGGACAGGTGCTGAAAACACAAATGCTGATTGTGGAAAAGAGTGTACAGCCGATCATAGGACTGACTACATGTGAAAAACTTGACTTGGTGAGGACAGTGTTTGTAGTGACGTCAGAAAAACCTCAGCAATAATCAACATGGAACAGCCCCAAAATAAAGAGGAATTAAGAAGATTCCTTGGAATGGTCACCTACTTGGCCAAATTCATTCCACAGCTGTCCATATGTTCTGCTCATCTCAGATGTCTCCTGGAGCAAAAGACTCAGTGGGTATGGTCTCATGTGCAGGAGGCATGCTTTCAAGATCTGAAGCGCATCATCACAGAGGAGCCTGTGCACAGATATTATGACCCCCACAAGAACATCAGGATATCAGCTGATGCTTCACGATATGGCCTCGGTGCTGTGCTTCTGCAGCAATATGATGAGAGATGGCAGCCAAGAGCACATGCATCACGTGCTTTAACAAGTGCGGAGTCAAACTATGCGCAAATAGAGAAAGAACTCTTGGCTAGCACATATGCCTGTGAGAGGTTTCATCAGTTTGTGTCTGGTCAGACCATTGAAGTTCAAACTGATCACAAACCTCTTGTGTATGTCCAGTGTCCCAAGAGAAGACGGAGCCATTGAGAGCTGGATGGAACATTGGCACAACTCAAAGAGTTCATACTGAATAAAAGTATACTTAAAAATAAAAGTGACTGTACAAAGCAAATTCAAGATTACTGGACATGTAGAGCTGAGCTCTCAGTGATAAATGACATATTCTTCAAAGGAAAGAAATTTGTTATTCCTACATCAATGGGCAAAGAAATGCTGCAGAAAATTCATGAGGTGAGGAGAAATGTAAACGCAGAACACGGGAGGTAATGTACTGACCCAGGATAAACCACGATATCAGCCGGACTACAGCTTCATGTGAGATATGTCTCACATATCGGTCTAAGCAACAAACAGAGCCACTCATGCCTCATCCAGTGCCTGATCGCCCCTACCAAAAGGTTGACGTAGACTTATTTGAGTGCAACGGTAAGAGTCATGTTGTAGTTATTAATTATTTCTCTAACTATCCAGAAGTCGCAACGTTACAAGTCACATCCAGTCAAGCCATCATTGCTTTCCTTAAAACAGTGTTTGCAAGACATGGAGTTCCCTGCGAGGTGTTTTCTGATAACGGCCCTCAATTCTCCAGTAGGGAGTTCAGCTCTTTTGCCAAAGACTGGGGTTTCCCAGGTCCAAAAAAGCAGAAATGGACAAACAGACTTCCACAAGAGTCTAATGATCTACAGGAGTGCGCCGCTGCAAAATGGCTTGTCCCCAGCGCAAATGTTGATGGGTCGAAGGTTACGCACCAACCTACCTATTCATCACGATCTGTTGACACCTGCAGGGACAAACAAAGTCAAAGCTACAAAACAGAAATATAAAGCCAAACAAAAGGAACGGTACAACAAGAAAGCAAAAGCCTTGCAAAAACTCAAGCCTGGAGATACGGTTCATATCCTAAATCATGCATCAGGAACATGAATACAACAAGGTTGTGTGGAGAGAGAAATGGTTCCACGGTCCAATGAGATTCAAACAGAGAGTGGTGCAACACTCAGAAGGAACAGAGTGGACTTAAGACCACAAGTGACAGTTGATGAAGCAGGTTCACAGCCAAATGACTTGGTAGATCCTCACATTATCACTTTTAAAAAAGATGAGAACAGCTTTAAGGGCAGTTCAGATTCAGATAGTTAAAAGAGTTCACTGTTTCTCCTGAGAATAGTGGCAGGCCGAAACGCAATGTCAAGCCTCCTGAAAGACTTATTGAAACTTGTTGTGAAAGAAAAAAAAGGAAGAAGAAGAAGAAGAAAAAAAATGTGTTTATATGAACGCACAATTACAATTAAATTCTTGGACCATTGAAATGTGTTATTATTGTAATATAATATGTTTATTATTTTCTTTTGAAGTATAAGCACATGTTAATAGAGGTTAATAATGCAAAGGAAAGTTATTTGCTTTTAAAGGGGAAAACATGCATGTCTGATAACATGTTGGTTGCACAGTCGGAACCTAAAGAGGGGGACACTAGATATTTAGTCATGGTCGTATTCTGCAGTACATGTGCTGACTAGGTGTTGAATAAAAGACATTGGTTTGATAACTGAAAACCTGTGGTCATTACGAACATAACAACCATCAGATCATGTGGAGATACAATAACTCACCATGTGTGTATATAAAAGGCTTAATGGGTTTTACAAACTGAAGTGGCCTGCTGCCATGAAGGATTTAATTGAAGTCATGATAGAATTATGTGATCACTACAAAAATGCTCATAATTTGTTTAATTTCTCATTTAAAAAAACAAAAACAAAAAAATGAGAAATTGAAAAAATCAAAAAAGTTTAGTATAGTTCAGAGACGAACTTTAAATTTAATTCAAGATGAGCTGCGTGAGAAGCTACGCGACCTTGGGTTGCTTCGGGAACCAGGCCTCCAGTCCTCAGCGTTGCCCGAAGCCAGTAGCTGGAGGAGGGAACATCGTAAGCGGTGCGCGAAGAAGCGGAAGCGCGGCAAGCGGGCGGGAGTCTGTGCTAGGCTACAAACAAACCCTATCCGGCCAGCTCTCCCGTTCGTCATCTTATCTAATGTCTGCTCGCTGGAAAATAAACTGGACTACATCCGACTGCAACAGACTACACAGCGTGAGTATAGGGAATGCTGCGTCTTTGTTTTCACAGAGACATGGCTCAGCGACAGAGTACCAGACGCCGGCATTGAACTAGACGGACTAGCCTCGTTTCACGCCGACAGAAATGCAACTCTGTGCGGTAAGACTCGCGGCGGCGGCGGCTTGTGTGTTTACATCAACACGGAATAGTGTAAGAACTCTGTGCTAGTTTCTAGCTTTTGCTCTTCATTGCTGGAGATTGTGACTATTAGATGTAGACCTTTTTATTTACCGCGGGAATTCACCACTGTTTTCATTATCGGAGTTTACATTCCACCTAGCGCTAAGGAGGCGCTTTGTGAACTGTATGCAAGGATCAGTAATCTGCAGATCACACACCCCAATGGACTGTTTATTGTCGCCGGAGAAGTCAGTGCTTCCTAAATTCCATCAGTATGTGGACTTTGCAACGAGAGGGGAAAATACGCTGGATCTTGTTTACACAAACATACCTGGCGTATATCGGGCAGAGCCCCGCCTCCACCTCGGCTACTCAGACCACATCTCTGTTATGCTAATTCCAGCATACAGACCACTCGTCAGGCATTCAAAACCGGTTCTGAAGTAGGTGAAAACCTGGCCAGCAGGAGCCATCTCTGCTCTTCAGGACTGTTTCAAGAACACTGACTGGAACATGTTTAGGGAGGCTGTGACTTACGGCAACTTCACCGACTTGGAGGAGTACACGTCATCAGTGACCAGCTACATCAACAAGTGCACAGATGACGTCACTGTCTCCAAGAACATCATCTCATGACCCAACCAGAAACCGTGGATTAATGCTGAGGTGCGTGCACTTCTTAGGACCCGAGACTCTGCTTTCATAGCGGGGAACAAGGTGGCCCTAAGAACAGCAAGGGCCAAATTGTCCCGGGCCATCAGAGAGGCAAAACGTGCACATGCCCAGAGAATCCACAATCATTTCACAGACAGTGGTGACACACGGCGCATGTGGCAGGGCATATAAGCCATCACTCACTACAGGTCTTCATCACCCGCCTGTGACAGTGACAGCTCCCTTCTGAATGTGCTGAACAGCTTCTACGCACGGTTCGACATGCAGAACGGCGTGATGGACCAGAAAACATCACAGGCAGAGTGCTTAGAGAATTTGCAGAACAGCTGGCAGATGTTCTCACCGACATCTTCAACATCTCTCTGAGCAGTGCCGTCGTTCCCACATGCTTCAAGTCTTCCACGTCCTGTCTCAATGACTACAGCCCTCTGACACTCACACCCATCATCATGATGTGCCGTTCGACGGACGACACCATCTCTACCACACTCCACCTGGCATTGACACAACTCGAAAAGAAGGACACTTACATCAGAATGCTGTACATAGATTTCAGTTCAGCATTCAATACAATCATCCCCCAACACCTGATCAGGAAGTTGAGCTTCTTGGGCCTGAACACCTCCCTCTGTAACTGGATCCTGGACTTTCTGACCAAAAGACCTCAGGCAGTGTGGATCAGGAACTACACCTCCAGCACCACCACACTGAGCACTGGGGCCCCCCAGGGCTGCGTGCTCAGTCCCCTGCTGTTCACGCTGCTGACTCATGATTGTGTAGCGACACACAGCTCCAATCATATCATCAAGTTTGCTGATGACACGACCGTGGTGGGTCTCATCAGCAAGAACGACGAGTCAGCGTACAGAGAGGAATTGCAGAGGTTAATGGACTGGTGCAAAGACAACAACCTCTCTCTGAATGTCGATAAGACAAAAGTGTCATGCACACTCGTAACACGACCGGCACTAGGACCCGGAAGTAATACGGTCGGGTTTTCAGGAAGCATAAAAGGAGACAAAAGGGCGCTTCACATTGCTCAGTCATTGAGTTTGCCCATGCCTTTGCTGACGCTACACCGACTATTCTGTCAGTACTCACCAATTCTGGTTGCTTCTTTGATTGAGTTTTGGCGTAAAACATGAGGAAGACGGCCCCCGGGTGGACCCTGCGCCTGTTCTCCTACCATCCAAAATCATCGCACCACTCTGTTGGGATTTGGAGACGAGGGTCCGCCAGGTACAGGCCACGGAGACCAAACCGGCAGGTGTGCCACCTGGACGACTCTACGTCCCCCACGTCCTAAGAAGCGAGGTCCTCCAATGGGGCGACTCCACTCCGTTCTCCAGCCACCCGGGCGTGGGGCGCACCCAAACATTCATACAGCGTGCCTTTTGGTGGCCCACAATGACGAAGGACATCAAAGGGTTCGTCCAGGCGTGCCCAGTGTGCGCCAGGGCGAAGAACACCAACCAACCAACAGCCGGGGAGCTCCAACCACTCCCCATCCCCCGTCGGCCCTGGACGCACATTGCCCTCGACTTCATCACGGGCCTGTCGGTCGCCGAGGGAAAAAACACCATTCTGACCATCATAGATCGGTTCTCCAAAGCTGTGCATCTGGTGGCCCTCCCCGGACTCCCGTCAGCTAAAAGGACAGCCGAGCTGATTTTAGAACACGTAGTCCGTCTGCATGGGTTCCCCAAGGACATCGTCTCGGACAGGGGGCCTCAGTTCACGGCACGGTTCTGGAAGGCCTTCTGCCATCTGATCAATTCCACCTGCATTTTGTCATTTGGATACCAACCTCAGACTAATGATCAGACGGAACAGACCAACCAACAACTGGAGCGCTACCTGAGGTGCTTCGTCGCCGATCGTCAGCGCTCCTGGGCCCGCTATCTCATTTGGGCAGAACTTTCACCTAATCTCCAAGTCTCCTCTGCCACCAACCTAAGCCCATTTGAGATATGCCACGGTTTCCAGCCTCCGATGTTCGAACACCAAGAACCGAAGGTCAATGTACCGTCGGCCCAACAGTTGGTCCGAAGGTGTCGACGGCTATGGAGTCAAGCCAACACTGCCATTCACCGTGCCAACCACCGCTACACCACGCAACATCGCCGTCGACACCCTCCGGGACGGTTGTACAATGTAGATGACAAAGTATGGCTGTCTACGAGAAACCTGCACCTCCATACAGAATCCAAGAAGCTATCACCCAGATTCATTGGTCCATACCGCATCACCCTCCATATCAATCCTGTCACCTACCGGCTCCAGCTGCCTGCGGCGCTCCGGATCCATCCGGTATTCCACACCTCCCAGCTCAAACCCTTCATCACTTCACCAATGGGTTTACCGTCCACACTACACGGGATAACTGCTAAGGCTTTTCTGTTCATCCCTCGGTTGTTCGTGACAAAAAGAGATGGTTGTTAACTTCAAGAGGACACGAAGCAATCACTCTCTACTTAGAATCGACGACTCTTCTGTGGAGATTGTCAAGAGCACAAATTTCCTGGGGGTCCACCTGGAGGAGAACCTCACCTGGTCCCTCAACACCAGCTCTCTGCACAAGAAAGCCCAACAACATCCTTTCTTCCTGAGAAGGCTGAGAAATGCACAGCTTCCACCGCCAATCCTCACCACCTTCTATAGAGGAACTATTGAGAGCATCCTGAGCAGCTGCATCACTGTCTGGTTTGGGAATTGTACCATATCAGACCGGAAGACCCTACAGCGGATAGTGAGGACAGCTGAGAAGATCATCGGGGTCTCTCTCCCCTCTATCGATGACATCTACACCACACGCTGCATCCGCAAAGACACCAGCATTGTGGCTGACCGGACACACCCCTCACACTCAATCTTCACCCTCCTGCCATCTGTAAAAAGGTAACGAAGCATTCGGGCACTCACATCCAGACTATGTAACAGTTTTTACCCACAAGCCATCCATCTCCTCAACACAAAGGAACTGGACTGATAAACACGCACACACACACACACACACACACACACACACACAAACACACACACACAAATCTCACTACCTCAACTCATACCTCATCACTAAAAAAAAAAAAAAAAAGTACTGTAACGTGTTACATTGTTGTGTTTGTCATGTAGCTCTTTTGCACATTTGCACGTGCACTTTATTGTCTATTGTGTATTTTTTGTATAGAATTGATAGTTTTTTAGGTTAACTTAAAAATGTAAAAATGTAAATCTGTCATATCTGAGCTAGTCAGCTAATTAGATCTCTTAGTTAACTAGCTGGTTCCGTTAAAGCGTGTTGTTAACTTATGTTGTGTTGTTAAATTATGTTGTTGTATGTATGTAGCACCTTGGTCCTGGAGGAACGTTGTTCCGTTTCACGATGTACTAAACTGTATATGGTTGGAATGACAATAAAAGCATACTTGACTTGACATCCATTAGGCCACTGGGGCTCAGCCGTTGCTGCGGCCACAGAAATGGGCCCAACTGGATTACACAAAACAGGCTTATCAGTTGTGAATCTCTCTGTTCACAAGATACACAATTGCTATGAATGAAAACAACAGAATCATTGACCTTGTTAGCTTTAGGGGATTCAAAAGCACAGGTTTTTAGCAGAGAATGGTTTTGATCCATCAACCTCTGGGTTATGGGCCCAGCACACTTCCGCTGGGCCACTCTGCTAAACGGTAGCAACCCAGATGGGACTCAAAACCACAATCTCTGGCTTACGAGGCAAGTGCCTTGTCCATTAGGCCACTGGCGCTGAGCTGCTGCTCCGGCCAAAGAAATGGGCCCAACTGGATTACAATCAGGCTCATCAGTTGTGAATCTCACTGTTCAAAAGATACACAATTGCTATAATTAAACACTAGGGCCACAGAAATGGGCCCAACTGGATTACACAAATCAGGGTCACCATCAGATCATGTGAAGATGCAATAACTCACCATGTGTGTATATAAAATGCTTAATGGGATTCAAACTGAAGTGGCCTGCTACCATGAAGGATTACACCACTATTAGGGCTGTAGCTTTCGAATATTTTAGTAATAGAATATTCTACCAAAAATGTTATTGATTATTCGAGTAATCGGAAGAAATGTACTTTTGCTTAATTAAACTTATTTTTAAAATTAAAAATACATATTGAATGCAAAATATATAGAAGAGCTTAAAGTTGACTGAGATGAATTAAGTGCATTACAGTGCCATACATTCTTATTCTTAAAGCCTTTTTTCAGATGCAAAAACTGAAAAAAAAAGTATTTCAAATGACTTTAAGTATCAAAAAAATGGTTTTGCTGCTTTCTTCTTCTCTTGGCTCGCTGATATTTTTATAGCTCCCTTCCATTTTGCAGCCCGCAACAGAATGCTCCCCCAAGTCAATACACAGCTAACTGTTTGCGTCTCCTTCCGTTTTGTGGGTGACATATGCGCTTCTTCTTTGTCATCGGTGTTTACTGGCGGCTTGCGCAAAAACATAACGCAAGCTTTTAAAATTAATTAAAAGAAGCTTCGAAGCAGTAGATTTTGCCTCTATCATTTTTTGTAATCGAATTACTCACGTTACTTGAGCAATCGTTTCAGCCCTAACCAACATTGTGGGATTTTTAATTGGAGATATGATAAAATTATGTGATCCATACAAAAATGCTCATAATTTGTTTAATTTCTCATTTAAATAAAAAACAAAAAATGAGAAACTGAAAAAAGAAAAAATGTTTAGCATAGTTCAGAGAAGAGAAACTAGGAAGTGTCTAGTTGTGAATCTCACTGTTCACAGGGTTTTGTTTGCTGTAAATGAATGCTACAGCAGTGGCGGCTGGTGCAAAAATTTGTTGTGGGGGGGCGCAAACAAAATTTAAATTAAACTTTTAATACTCGCCTGTAAATAGTCCTTTATCAGGTGATTAAGAATCATTACTACTAATATAAAATATAGGCATGACTCACATCGCATCCAGTCAGCCAGCTCCGCTTGCCATAAGAAGTGCTGGAAAAGACTCGTTGAGAATGGTCCAATTACATGAGCCCAAATATTTAAAAACAATATTGATTCGCTATGAACAAAAGTGGGAGGGTTCGGTGTTGCGCCACAGGATGATTTGAAAAGATCCAATTAGAGCACAGCCTCAAGTCACATGCTTTTTAAAAATGTACGTGCCTAGGTAGACTATCGTTTGTCAGGCGCCCCGTGTACACAAACAGAAATGAACGTAATACAGTTTAGATTTATTTAATTGCAAATAAATTATATTAGGAAATACAGCATAATATTGTGAGTATAATTATTACGTTAAATAATGACGTGTTAAAGTAGCATTCTTCTCTGCCTTACTTTAAACGGTGCGGCACCCCTGTGCCCCGTATTGACAGGCAGCCACTGCGCTACAGGGTTATTGACATTGCTTGTATTAGGGGATACAAAACCACAGGTTTTAGCAGAGGATGGTTTCTATCCATCAATCTCTGGGTTATGGGCCCAACACACTTCCACTGTGCCATTCAGCTAATCACATGCACCCGAGATGGGAATCGAACCCACAATCCCTGGTTTAGGAGGCCAGTGCCTTATCCATTAGGCCACTGCAACTCAGCCATTGTGGCAGCCACAGAAATGGGCCCAACTGGATTATACAAATCAGGCTCATCAGTTGTGAGTCTCACTGTTCAGAAGGAACTAGGAAGTGTCGAGTTGAGAATCTCACAAAATACACAATTGCTATTGATGAACACAACATTATCATTGCTTGTATTAGGGGATTGTTGTGGAAATTCTGTAAATATTATAAAGACAAGCAATTCATACACTGGGTAAGAGCAAAGTCACAAAGGTTTTATTTTATACTTCTGCAGAAGGACCAGTCTCACACAGCAAACAATTGCAGCATGGAGAAAGGTGATCTCTTTCTCTCAGCCGTCCCATTTTATACACAATTCTCTGCTAACATAATCAACGCCCTGTACATGAAGTTCCTACATTCACACTCAACTCTTTATCTGACCCAGACCAGTTGTTCATACCTTATCATTTATTCAGGGACAATTACAATCAGGTTGTTTCTGTACTATTCTTGGTCTTGTGTTTCTAAGCTTCAGCAAGTTTAAAGCGTCTATAGTCTACGTGGCACAATTACAAATGAATACATCATTAAAACGTGATATTTCCATTACAATTTCCCCCTTTTGTCATTCTATGACAACTTAAAATTTTTATTTCATGATTCCAAACTATACTAATAAAGCCGTGCATTAGGTAATTTTCAACAGACCAACCTGTTTTTTAAAACAACATCATCACTAGCACTCTAAGGCACACAGAGGACACTACAGCTGCTTTTATGAGGGAAAGACCCCTGACACAAAAGCATCTTTGAAAAAATTAACCAATATACTTAAATATATATACTTCACAATTCTCTAAAGATCTACATCATGACTTCTTCCATATCAAGATCTAAGTCACAATCAGGATAATAGTCACCTGAATTTAGAAATCTGTCAGAAGTCGGGTCGTCCCAGTCATCAGTTGAGTCCAGTTTCTGTTGTTGTATGTTCTTGTCAGTCTGTCATAACATTTGATATTTTACTGTGTTCAGAACTAATTCCTGTATACATACAGGGTGTTATACAGAGGCCTATCAAAACTATAATCCCAACTGGTAGAACACTATAAACCAACCAATAACCGCAGCCTCCCCACAACTTCGTTAACCATTAGATCCAAGACTCTACTTGAGGAGGTGTTTGCAAAGTCTTCTTCATGTGGTCTATGATGTCGCTGATATTTTGATGATTATCAGGTATATAGTGACAACAAGAGGTGTTTAAAACCTTACACACTCCACCTCTCTCTGCTTGTAAAATGTCCAAAGCCATTCTATTCTGAATCGTGATTTCTCTAACCTGTTTAAGTTCATCATTTAATTATTGTAGGGCATTTACTGTGTCATTTTTTGTTTCAGTAACATGTATGCTAAACCATTTTCCTTTTGATCTTGAACAACACAAGTGTCTCCTTTTTGCCAAGGGACCACATAGGTAGAATTGTCTCCATATATCTTAACAGGCAGTGGGGTACAGTAACTCCCTAGATCATCAAAACGTAGGTTATTGGTATAATTACACCCAGGAAGTGCTGAGTTTGGTCTCCCTGTTTGTTTGCAGGATGTTGATATCTGCAGGATGGCCATGGTTGTTATCGGTATGATACAAGACATGTTGTCTGCATTTGCTTCTGCTGCTATGACATTATTAAAGGGCAGTGCTACCCAGCTCGAGGACATGGCATGGCATATCCAACACGAGCCATTGTGTATGTCTGTCATATTATCAGCAATGTCTAATGATAGAGCACAACCCCAATTCCCAGCACATCTCCTAAGATTAGCGTTATGCCTTTTTATCATGCTGTCTCCTCTCTTTATTCTAGTTAAATGTATGTGGCTTGAGTTTACTAAATAGACTTTACCATGGCGGTTTCTCCATGAGTCTTCAATAACGAGGCACGTCAAGGTTACAACTATTACTATTATCATTTCTAAAATTACCCAGATTACCTTGGGGTGTTGTTGAAATTGACTTTTAATTTTTTAAATAACAGTCCAGTTCAGCCAATTCAATGTCTGTAATGTGAATAGTCTCAGTCACTGATATTTTCTGTCCTCGAAAACAGTATTCTATCTTGTCATTAGTTACAATATGTTCTTAACTTTAGTCTACTTTTACATGTTCCCATATGTTACTCTGTGCTACTGCTTACAATGACACCTTACAATTTCCTCACGTGTTGGCTTCAAATGTAACTATGAGCTTGTTCTAGCGATGAATTTGAGTGGTTCTGCGTTGTTCCCGTCACTCTAGTTGGTTCTTCTGACCCATGCACTTTGCGTGCAGGTGAGGGTGTGTCGGGGTTTACAGAAGAGGTTACTAGCACTTCACTGCACACCCTAGTTGAATCCTGTTTTCTCTTAGGTTCGGGAACATGTTTGGGGTGGCTGGCATGTGTACCCACATCTCTGTTTCCACTACCTTGACTTCTGTGTGTGGTGTTAGGAGCACTTTCAGTGGGCCTGTACTTAAGATAAAACCTCAGAGTTTTGCACAATAACACAACATTTCATCTCCACAATTTCCTTTTACTTTTTGTGTACTCTGGCTTCATTTTAATTCCTTTACCTACAGTACAGTATATTATTAGTAACACAAATGCACATACTATCGCCCATTCCCCTTTTTGACACCCATGTGTCAACTTGGCATAGAAAGGAAATAGATTTTTATGGAGACATGGCTTGTGATTGGGGTCGTACCAAACCCCTTCTGTGAAAACACATCCCGCTTTTCTCCAGAGTGTTTTCTCTACTGGAGTGGCTGTGCTCTGCAGCTCATCAAGATTAGCTGTGGGGGTGAGAGCATCGGACACACACACACATGTTATGATTATAGGAAAGGGGAAGTTTGGCTTCGCCTTCGCTGCTGCATCTGTTTATCTGAAATAGAATCTAATTTGTTAGTGTGAGCATTACTGTACATTTACACTTTTAAAAGTTCATGTGCTATCACCACGTAGCAACCTCCTGTTAGCACCTGTTTCTGTATCACAAAATGTTGATCCATCAACGTTCATTTTATATCCGGATTCTGTAGTGGTGCTTACTATGGATCAATCCTAGGGGAACAAAGTTGTTTAACAGTAGGCAAAGTAACAGTGGTGTTCTCCTCTGTCTTCTGAAGGAAAAAGAGTTACCAGAATTTAGCATTGTACTTTAATCACCCTGCTGCAAATAAGTGTGATGCTTTTCTGTATGATACTGAAAAGTCATGAGGAACTAGAAATGTCAAATTACTGTAACCCACTATAGTATATATCTTTATTCTACACCTGCTGTCTCAGTTTCTGGTACTGTACATAAACTTATGGGTGATTCTGCTGCTACATGATCTGATTTGGCTGAGAAGTGAGATACAGATCTTATTTATTTATTTATTTATTTCTCTCTTCTTTTCATGCTTCTGTAGCAAGACTGAAATCATACGACCATTCTTTTCATCAACAGTTTTTGTAAAAGGCCTTTTATATTTTGGAATGCCCAATATAAAATTAGTTTGTAATGGCAAATTTAATCCAGTGACAGATTATTCTTGCTTCCGGAGTTCAACTAAGTGCACTGTGGGCCAGTAGGCCCTTCCCATGAGTGTACAGCTCACTGGGTCCTCGAGGATTGCATCGATCAAAATAACTTTTCTGCAGTAAAAACACTTATAATTTTTAGATTTTTACTTTGCCATTAATTTCTCTTATTTGTTTTAGACTATTTTGAAATACTACTGTACTTAGATCCAAAGTTTTATTTTATCCCAAAACAATTTGACCTAAAGACTTGACTTGTGCAAATTGTAGCTTTGATATGGTTTGTGTTATGACCTTGTTCTGCTGGTGTGTATTATGACAACAGCTTTCAATAAAGAATTAAACACAGGAATTATTTCAGTTAAAGACCTAGGTTTGTAGTACCTAAAATTTTATTTTGGGCTGATCACCGCAAGGTTAAGTTCCCTTAATCAAACCTACATCGTACTTGCCATTAGCCCATACACTTTAGTGAGTAATGATAAACGTAACTGTCCTTAAAACAGAAAAGAAAAGGTTTTGCATGCTGATATCATAATTTTCTGCCTGGCCAGGTCTTGTGACTGTATGTACTGTCATATATACCGTTTTTTTTAATACTTTATCACATAAATTAACAGCATTGGATCAGCATTGGTTTCTCTTTTTTTGTTCATTTGTGGCTGTAATGTAATGTCAGATCAGGGGTTCATTCTCAATCACTCTTACTCATACCACATGTCACTCAAAGGCCCAATTCTTTTCTTTTTTTTTTTTTTTTTACTCAGCCTTATTACTTTTAACCAATAACACATTATGGGTGTCCCTACTGTAATTAAGGAACATTAGTGTGACATTTTCTCATGTGCACACTGCTTATATCTACATTAACTACACATCCGAGCTCATCTTTAGGGTAATAAAAATCAGATATTTGACTTACAGTGTAATGTATTTACTGTATTATATGTCTATCATCATAGCATCTACTGAACACTCACAGCTGAAGTGCAGAGCTTCCATTCATACACATACAACGGATCACAAGAGTGAAACACTCAGGCTCAATACTGGTTTAGTCTCAAGAGTTTTATACCTAATTAACATATTAAATTTCACCCCAATAGATTTACTGGGCATCAATAAAAGAGCAAAAAGTCAAAATGTATCATGTACACCTGGAAAAAGCCACACACTTGGCTTTGTGAAGCTTTCTTCAGCTGCATGTCCTGAAGTGCCCACAGAGTTCAGGAATCTGCCACTCTTTTCCCCTAATTTGTCAAATTCACATGCTTTAATGACTGAATGACTTGCACAGAATCTACCAAAATAAATTTTGTTTGTCGTGGAGCTGCAATGCAATTGCTGGCATTTTGCTAATATACTTCAAGATCATACTTAACATATGTACCTACAGTGGATGTTTCTAAGATAAAAAGAAAAATGCTATATTCATCAATACAAAAGAATCACTGAAAAAGATAGCAAGCTTTTCTTCATTGCGATCAGAGCAAGAAGTGTTAGTAAGAAAGATAATTTTTTTGACTCACCTTCCCCTTCAGGCCGCATCACCTCAGTTCAGTCCCCTCCCACCGCTCCTTCATCTTTTCTGCCATTCTCCCATCGTGATCACTTCCTCTCTGTGCGCTTCCTCAATCTCAAGCAGATATGTTTGTCATGTCCATTCTCACTGGGAAGGCATCTGTCAGTTTGCAAACAACACTGTGATCCATGTCACACACTCCTGATGACAGAATTTCGCATCATGTACTTTTCTTCAGGCCAGTTGCCTGAGTTTTGTAAAAGTCAGTTCCCAGTTTAGACATGAGCAGTCCTCTGAATTCATGTGAAGTCTAAATTCCTTAGTGTCCCCAATGTATGTCCTCCAGCTTGTCTTGCATCTGAAAGCTATTTATTGACCTGCTCCAGTTCTCCAGCTCCATGGTCTGTGCACGAGGGTTTTTCTTTCCATCTGACCTCGCCAGTCCGACCATGAGCATTTTCCAGAGTTGAGCGGTTCCTCGTCCTCGTCCAGGGGCTCACTGCTGAGTCGATTGTCCAGCTTCTGTTTCTTCAGTTTCTCCGATATACAATGACACATGTGAGGTCGGGACTGGTGTTTCTGCATGTGCTGTATGATGGGGTTGAGGGCAGTCTGGAGCAGTAGGTTGTGGACATCTTCAAGGTGGGCAGCCATCCAGGTCAGGATCTGTCTTAACACACTGGAGAGATTGTGAGATTTGACCTGTCTCTAAAACTGCATTGCTTTTCTGTCCCTAACACATGCTTTACACATCCACATCTTAAAAGCAGCTTAGTTATTCATAATTTCACATTTCCCCTTTTTTTACAGGAACTCCACAAGATCTTTTGTTTTGTTTGCTGTTACCCATGATTTTTACTTGTCAAATTTACGCGTACCACTACCTCACAGGGAACTCTCACAGTCCCCTTGACTGCTACCGTGTGCACCTTACACACAGACTTGTTTTTACCTCCGGAGGTCCTTACCTGAGCGCGTCCGCTGCAGGGCCAGTTTTCGTAAACTGACGAAACCCAGTACCCACTCTCTTCCTTTTTGTGCACCTTGCACTTTTTGGGTACTCACGGGCCCCTTACCCGTGTGATAGATCCAAGTCTAAATCTAGATTCTTCACTGTGAGAAAGCGCACTTCTTACCTAATTAATGACAACTTAAAGAAAAACAATTTCCTTACCACACGATTTTGGTTCTCATTCCGGTGTTGAGGCGACATGGTGAATCTCCGGTCCTCTCACGCTCGATAGCCAATTAAGCGTTTGAAATGAAGTGAAAAAGCCTTCAAGGCATCAGCGCTTACGCCTCCCCGGGATTCTCCAATGCCTTCCTAAAACACGGAAAGTTGCCGACTACGCCAATTGTTGTGTAAATTCTGTAAATATTATAAAGACAAGCAATTCATACACTGGGTAAGAGCAAAGTCACAAAGGTTTTATTTTATACTTCTGCAGAAGGACCAGTCTCACACAGCAAACAATTGCAGCATGGAGAAAGGTGATCTCTTTCTCTCAGCCGTCCCATTTTATACACAATTCTCTGCTAACATAATCAACGCCCTGTACATGAAGTTCCTACATTCACACTCAACTCTTTATCTGACCCAGACCAGTTGTTCATACCTTATCATTTATTCAGGGACAATTACAATCAGGTTGTTTCTGTACTATTCTTGGTCTTGTGTTTCTAAGCTTCAGCAATTTTAAAGCGTCTATAATCTACGTGGCACAATTACAAATTAATACATCATTAAAATGTGATATTTCCATTACAGGATTCAAAATCACTGGTCCTAGCAGAGCATGGTTTCGGTCCAACGACCTTAGGGTTATGGGTCCAGCACGCTTCCGCTGCGCCACTCTGCAAATCAGATGCACCTCAGATGGGACTCTAACCCACAAACCCTATCTTAAAAGGCCATATCCTTACCCATTAAGCTACTGCAACTCAGCCGTTGGGGCAGCCACAGAAATGGGCCTAACTGGATTATACAAATCAGGCTCATCAGTCATGAATCTCACGGTTCACAAGGAACTAGGAAGTGTCGAGTTGAGAATCTCACAAAATACACAATTGTTATACATGAACACAACATAATCATTGACCTTGGTTGTATTAGGGGATTCAAAATCATTGGTCCTAGCAGAGGATGGTTTCAATTCATCAACCTCTGGGTTATGGGCCCAGCACGCTTCCGCTGCACCACTCTGCTAATCACATGCACCCCAGATGGGACTTGACCCCACAATCCCTGGCTTAGAAGACCAGTTCTTTACCCGTTAAGCTACTGCAACCCAGCTGTTGCGGCAGGCACAGAAATGGGTGCAACTGGAATATACAAATCAGGCATGAATCTCACTGTTCACAAGCAACTAGGAAGTTGAGAATCTCACAAAATACACAATTGCTATATATGAACGCAACAGGATTATTGACCTTGCTTGTATTAAGGGATTCAAAATCAAAGGTCTTTTATTAGAGCATGGTGTCCCTTAGGCCACTTGGGCTCAGCCAATGCTACAGCCAAACCGGATCACACATATCAGGCTCACTATCAGACCATGTGTGTATATAAAATGCTTAATGGTGTTTACAAACTGAAGTGCCCTGCTACCATGAAGAATTTCACCAAAATTGTAGGATATTTAATTGAAGTTATGATAAAATTATGTGATCCATACAAAAATGCTCATAACTTTCATTTCTCATTTAAATAAAAAAACAAAAAATTTGAAATTGAAGAAAGAAAAAATGTTTAGTATAGTTCAGAGAAGAGAAACTAGGAAGTGTCTAGTTGTGAATCTCACTGTTTCCAGGGTTCCCGTTGCTGTAAATGAATGCTACAAGATTTTTGACCTTGCTTGAATTATGGGATTCAAAATCACTGATCTTAGCAGAGGATGGTTATGGGCCCAGCACGCTTCCGCTGCACCACTCTGCTAATCACATACACCCCACATGGGAATCAAATGCACAATCCCTGGTTTAGGGGGAGAGTGCTTTATCCATTAGGCCACTGCAGCTCAGCTGTTGCGGCAGCCACAGAAATGGACTCAACTGAACTACACAAATCAGGCTCATCAGTAGTGAATCTCACTGTTCACAAGCAACTGTCGAGTTGGGAATATCACAAAATACACAATTGCTATACATGAACACGTGCCGAGCACGTTTCCGCTGCGCCACTCTGCTAATAACATGCACACCAGATGAGACTCGAACCCACAATCCCTGGTTTAGGGGGGCAAGTGGTTTATCCATTAGGCCACTGGGGCTCAGCTATTGGGGCAGCCAGAGAAATGGGCCCAACTGGATTACACAAATCACGATCATTAGTTGTGAATCTCACTGTTCACAAGGAACTTGGAAGTGTCTAGTTGAGAATTTTACTGTTAACAGGGTTCTCTCTGCTGTTAATGAACGCAACAGGATTATTGACCTTGCTTGTGTTAGGGGATTCAAAATCAATGGGCCCAGCATGAGGAATAAAACTGAAAAGCTCACAGCACCTGGTATTCCCAGGTGGTTTCCCATCCAAGTACTAACCAGGCCCAAGCCAGCTTAGCTACCGAGATCAGGCGCTCTCGGACTAATATGGCCACAAGCAAGAACTGGGTTGAAGGGAGGCCTATTTGAACAATTAAAATGTATTTTTTCTTTTTCATTTATTAGAAAAAACAAAAAACTATATAAGGAATCAAACTGAAAAGCTGGTATTTCCAGACGATCTCCCATCCAAGTACTAACCAGGCCCAAGCCAGCTTATCTTCCGAGATCAGACGCTCTCGGACTAGTATGGCAATAAACAAAAGCTGGGTTGAAGGGAGGCCTATTTGAACAATTTAAATGCATTTTTCTTTATTTATTAGAAAAAAAAGAAGAAAAAAATCTATATGAGGAATAAAACTGAAAAGCTTACAGCAGCTGGTATTCCCAGGCGGTCTCCCATCCAAGTACTAACCAGGACCAAGCCTGCTTAGCTTCCGAGATCAGACGATATCAGGCGCTCTTTTTTTTTTTTTAAATAGATTTTTTCTAGTTTTTTCCGAAAAATTGTCCACAGTTCTGCTTCCACATTTTTGTATTTTGCCACATTCCTTCTCGTCCAGATCGAGTGTTTAGCCACTGTCAACATCAAGTTCAAGGCATATACATTGCACCTTCCAGTGTTTAGTCCAAAAAGGAATAAAATTTCCCATTCTTTCTGTGTCATGTCCTGATTGTAACTCTCCTTCATCATTGTTTTTGCAACCTTTTTCATTTTGTCCATAAAGTCTTTTAATTTGTCACAATAGAAAAATAGATGTAGTAAGCCTTCATCTTTTAAATTACACACACTGCATACTGCACTTGTTTCCATTCCTATTTTCAATAGTCTCATCTCTGTTAAAATACAGTTGTGCCTTTGCAAAAAGTTAAAGTTTTTTAGAGTTGGGTCAACATATTTCATCCTCCCGTTTTTCCATATAATCTTGTCCTCTATCATCTCATATCTTTCTTTCCAATATTTATTTGCAACTGGTTTAATAAATACACTATCTCTAAAAGAAACATAAAATTCTTTAATTTTACCATTATTAAAACCCATAGTTTCTTCATTTTTCCTCCTATGATAAACTTCGGGATATTCGCTTCCATCTGGTTCCTGTTCCTTTCCTTCTATTCTGTTTATCCATTCTTTTGGTATTGCACCTTTTACCTGTTCGTATTGGTTTCTCAGTGTTTCTTTTTTAAACTCTTCCACAGTTTCATTAACTGCATCTATTACTACTTGTACCGGTAAAAATCGTTCTTTTACTTCATATAACATGTCCTTCACTTGTCTTAAACCTCCCTCCCACCACCTTTTAAAATAGATAACTTTATTGTCTTTACTAATATTATTATTTAAAAATAGCGGTTGATCCAGTAGCTCTGGGTATCGTTTTAATGTTACTTAAAAATTCCCCCCATGCTCCCAGTACTTCTTTGTAGAATTCTGGTATTCCATAAGTCATATAGTTTTTTGTTTTCATCCATAAAATACTGCATCCCATATTAAAATACCAACACTTCATTATGTAAAATTTCATAACTTCCTTCCACAAGGCTGTATTTTCTTTATCCAAGAATCTCTAGACCAGTTTTACTCTTAAACTTTTCATTCTTAGAAGGGGATCTAGCAATCCTAATCCCCCCTGATCAATTTCTCCAATTAGTGTGTCATATGCTATTTTTGCTCTTCCTTTTCCCCATAAAAAAATTTAAACAATTTGTTTTACTTTTTTGTACACTTTTAAGGGCAGTGATGTTACACTTAATACATACCACATTTTGGAAAGCATTAGGACGTTAATCACCAAAACTTTCCCTTTTAGTGTTAAATTCCTGCTCTCCCAAAATCTCAGTCTTTTTTCTATTCCTCCAATAGTTCCTTCCCAGATGAGTTCATTTGTTTGTTTTGAATCTTGTCCCATCTGAATTCCCAAAACTTTTATGTTTTCTTCTTCTTTTTGGAGAGTAATATGTTTTGGTTAGGTTTCCGCTTCCCCTATCTTCATGCAGGAACTTTTTTCAAAATTTATCTTTGCCCCTGATCCCTTGCAGTATATATTAAGCACCATCACTGCCCTTTCAACACTTTTAGCATCTTCAACTATTAATGTTGTATCATCTGCATATTGGTACACTGGTTCACATTTTGTACAGTTTCCAATTCTAATTCCTTTGATCTCCCTGTCCGCTCTTATTGCTAGGCCCAGTGGTTCTGCGACCAGCGTGTACAACAAAGCGGACAGTGGACATCCTTGCCGAATGGATCGTGTGGGCTCAAAGCACTCCGTCATAAAACCATTGCATTTGACAACAGTCAAAACATGTTCATAAAATATTTTTATCCATTTTATGAAATTCTTCCCAAAACCAAACCTGTCTATGACATCATACATATACTGATGTTCGACTCTATCAAAGGCCTTTTCTAAATCTAGACTTATTAAGTATCCCTTTTGTTTTGTTTCTTTCATATATTTTAAAGCGTGTCTGATACTACACACCGTGTCCGCTATGTCCCGTCCCTCCACTGCATAAGCTTGAGTGGTTGTTATAATTTGGGGAAGGACCTTCTTAAGCCGATTTGCCAGCACTTTTGCTAATATCTTACAGTCCGTGTTTAGCATTGTAACAGGTCTAAAGTTTGTAAGGTTTTCAGTACTCCCTTTTTTCTTGAATATTAGCTTTATCATTCCCATTTTCATTGTTTCACTTAATTCATTATTGGTAAAAATATCATCATAAAGTGACTTTAGCACTGGTACTAATAGTACCTTAAACTTTTTATAAAATTCATTTGTTAGTCCATCTGTTCCTGGACTCTTCCCAGTGTTTAGCTGATTTATGGCCTGTTCTATTTCTTCCTCTCCTATTTCCTCCTCACACATTCCTTTGTTTTGTTCTGTTATTTTCGTTTTAATTTGTCCTAACAGAAATTCTTCCTCTGTTTTACTCACACCTCTACTTGTGAATAAATCTTTATAGAATTCTTGTACTGTTTTTAATACATTTTTTATTCCTCTTTCTAAATTCCCTTTTTGATTTCTCACTTCCGTTATTACACCTGCCTTCTGTCTACTTTTCTCCAGATCAAAAAAGAATTTTGTGCTTCTGTCCCCCTCCACTGAGTATTTTGCTTTGCTTCTCAATATAAATCCTTTACACTTTTCTTCTTCTATTTGTTTTAGTTTATCTTCTAGTGCTATTATTTTCTCTATTCCATTTTCTTTTTGGTTTTCATAAAATTTTTTAAGTTCATTCTGTAAGTCACGCCTTACTTCCCCTTCCTCTTGTTTTTTTATTTTTTGCACAGTTTTACTATATTCTATCGAGAGTTCTTTTAACTCATGTTTTATATTATCCCACCAGATTCGCTTATCTTCTTTAAATAATGTATTTTTCATGTTCTACATAATTGTCCTTTTAACTCTTTCACAAAATGCAAATTCTTTTAAAAGACAGGCATTTAAAACCCACATTCCTGGTCCTCTCTCCACCTCTGTAAAATCTATTTTCATATAAAGAAAATTATGGTCACTAAAACCGGCTTCTTTGTAGTATATATTTCTTATCTTGCTTTCTATTTCCTTTGTACATAAAATGAAGTCGATACGGCTTTGTTTTATCTGACCTTGTACAATTTGTCTTCTTGAATATTCTCTTTTTGTTTCATTTTTTTCTCTCCATATGTCTTTAAGTTTCAGTTCTCTCATTAATGCTTTCAGCTCTTCTCTCCCTTTGTCTGATTTAAAAACCATGTCGTTCCCGATGTCTAGTTTAGTTAATACAACATTAAAATCTCCTATTAAAATGACATTTTCCCACAGTCTTACTGTTGCCATTATATTTTTTAAAGAAACTCACTTTTTTATTTTCCTCATTTGGTGCATGAATATTGTATAGGATTATTTTATTATCACCCATTAATAGTTCAACTGCTATACTTTTCCCCACTCCGTCGTTAAGAATCACTCTTTCCTTTTCTGCTGTATTTCTTTTAATTAAAATCGCTACCCCTCTTCCATGTTTTTCTTGCCCGTTATTAAAATGGACATTTCCGTCCCATATTAATTTACAGCATTTAATGCATTCATCATCCCAGTATGTCTCCTGTATACAGATTATTTCTGCTTTCCCGACATTTGTTATTCGCCTTTCTAACTTTTGCGTATTGTTTAGACCTCTTGCGTTAATAGATACTACATTAAGTACCATTATTGCTTTGAGAAAAAAAAGAAAGTATTCGTTGCATATTTGTTTTTTACGTATTATCACTACTTTTCCCTTCGTTCATTAATTCTTCCGTTAAGATTTAAAGCTTTCCCATCTTTATTCCTATCCTTAGCCCTCTCATTGTTTCTCTTCTTTCTTTCTGTCTTTCTAAGATTTTTTAAATATTTGGCTCTATTGTCTTTTTCTTCCTTCTGGTCTCTTCATTTATTTTTCGAGTCTCATTATTTATGTCTGTTATAATGTCTTCTTTACTATTTTGTTTAGAGTCGCTCACCCTGCTTTGTGTTGCCGTCGTCTTCTGTTCGGTGTCGTCCCGCGTTTCAATTGTTACTCCTGTTGTCTCTTCTGTTTCCATTTCCTCGTGTGCGATCCCTGTACTCCGGCAATCCTTTTCTAAGTTTTCCTCTGATATAACATCCTTCGCTTCATCCCTTCCTTGATCCTCCTTCTCCATCCCTTCTTCGTCCTCCCTGGAATCCGTCTCCTCCGTTTGAGACGAGTTTATTCCATTCTCCGGTGCCTCTATTCTCGTTGTTTCTTCCTCGTTGTGTTCCGATCCTCCATCATTCTGGCATTCACATCTGATCAGGGCTCTTTGACAGTCTGGACATCTGGCCACGGTGCAGTCCTTTGCGTAGTGTCCCTGTTCACAGCACTCTCTGCAGATGAACTTCGGGCAGTCCTTAATGAGGTGTCAAGTCTTCACCTGCCGACTGTGTATTACCCGGAAATATTTTAAACCCTCCTCAGTCTCAAATTTTGTGCTGTACGGCAGGGACACCACGTCTTTGGGAAATCTGACTTTTACGTACCTTGTCCCGTCTGTGATGTCGGTCCCTGGGTAGTATCTTCTCCTGATTGCCTGTAGGGGTATGACTCCCCACAGGTTCAGTTTTACTAAAATTGCACCATCACTTACGTATGCTGGTAGGTACATAAAAGACACTACCGTATCGTTATTTATGAGTGGCCTTACGTCGCATATCTGTCCGTTTATTATAAGTCCACAAAGTAACAAATCCGTTGATTTCTTGTCATTCAGTGTGACATCAAATTCCGCATTTGGTCTTGGTCTCAATGCCAACAATTTTCCATGTCCCACGATCTTTATGATTTCTTTTAGAAGCTCGGTTGGTTTTATTGTTGTCTTCACAACTCTTGTGTTTTCTTTTGGACATTCCCTTTCGTCCTGAACTTTATTTTGCTGCACTTTGGGAACCTCGTTCTCAGCCATTTTGTTTGTTTATTTATTTTTCACTTGAAAAAACAGAAAAAAGCAAAACAAAAAAGTACAAATCAGAAATGGCTTCCCCAAGCAGACAAGCTGCTGGGGAGCGTGAAACTAAACTGTTCCTTTATGACTAATTTAAATAGCTCTTTGAATATAGTCCAAAAATGAATAAGAATAGTGGGAGAGCCTCTCTCTCCCGTCTGCAGCCACAATCAATCCAATTCGTCACCAGGGGGCGCTCTCGGACGGGTATGGCCATAAGCAAGAGCTTTTTTTTATTAGAAAAAAAAAAAATACATGAGGAATAAAACTGAAAAGCTTACAGCACCTGGTATTCCCAGGCGGTCTCCCATCCAAGTACTAACCAGGCAAAAGCCTGCTTCACTTCCGAGATCAGACGAGATCAGGCACTCTCAGACTGGTATGGCCATAAGCGAGAGCTGGGTTGAAGGGAGACCTATTTGAACAATTAAAATTTTTTTTTTTTTTTTATTAGAAAAAAAAAAAAACTATATGAGGAATTAATCTAAAAAGCTTACTGCACCTGGTATTCCCAGGCGGTCTCCCATCGAAGTACTAACCAGGCCCAAGCCTGCTTAGTTTCCGAGATCAGGCGTTCTCAGACTGGTATAGCCATAAGCGAGAGCTGGGTTGAAGGGAGGCCTATTTGAACAATTAAAATGTTTTTTTTTTTTTTATTAGAAAAAAAAAAAAAAACACTATATGAGGAATTAATCTAAAAAGCTTACAGCACCTGGTATTCCCAGGCGGTCTCCCATCCAAGTACTAACCCGGCCCAAGCCTGCTTAGCTTCCGAGATCAGGCGTTCTCAGACTGGTATAGCCATAAGCGAGAGCTGGGTTGAAGGGAGGCCTATTTGAACAAATAAAATGTTTGTTTTTTTTTATTAGAAAAAAAAATAAAATACATGAGGAATAAAACTGAAAAGCTTACAGCACCTGGTATTCCCAGGAAGTCTCCCATCCAAGTACTAACCAGGCCCAAGCTTGCTTAGCTTCCGAGATCAGATGAGATCGGGCGCTCTCAGACTGGTATGGCCATAAGCGACAGCTGGGTTGAAGGGAGGCCTATTTGAACAATTAAAGTGTACTTATTTTAATGAACTTTAAAAAAAAAAAAAAAAACTATATGAGGAATTAATCTAAAAAGCTTACAGCAGGTGGTATTCCCAGGCGGTCTCCCATCCAAGTACTAACCAGGCCCAAGCCTGCTTAGCTTCCGAGATCAGACGAGATTGGGCACTCTCAGACTGGCAGGTCAGGGAGGCCTATTTGAACAATTAAAATTTATTTTTTTTTCATTAGGAAAAACAAACAAACAAACAAAAAACTATATGAATAATTAATCTAAAAAGCTTACAGCAGGTGGTATTCCCAGGCAGTCTCCCAAACAAGAACTAACCAGGCCCAAGTCTGCTTAGCTTCCAAGATCAGACGAGATCAGGCGCTCTCAGACTGGTATGGACATAAGCAAGAGCTGGGTTGAAGGGAGGCCTATTTGAACAATTAAAATGTATTTTTTTCTATTAGAAGAAAAAAAAAAAAAACTATATGAGGAATTAATCTAAAAAGCTTACAGCAGTTGGTATTCCCAGGCAGTCTCCCATCAAAGTACTAACCAGGCCCAAGCCTGCTTAGCTGCCGAGATCAGACAAGATCGGGCGCTCTCAGACTGGTACGGCCATAAACGAGAGCCTGGTTGAAGGGAGGCCTATTTGAACAATTAAAATGTATTTTTTTTTCATTAGGGAAAAAATAATAATAAAAAAACTCTATGAGGAATTAATCTAAAAAGCTTACAGCAGGTGGTATTCCCAGGCGGTCTCCCATCCAAGTAATAACCAGGCCCAAGTCTGCTTAGCGTCCAAGATCAGACAAGATCGGGCGCTCTCAGACTGGTACGGCCATAAGCAAGAGCTGGGTTGAAGGGAGGCCTATTTGAACAATTAAAATCTTTTTTTTTTTTTTATTAGAAAAAAACAAGAAAAAAAAAAACCTGAGGAATAAAACTGAAAAGCTTACTGCACCTGGTATTCCCAGGCGGTCTCAATCCAAGTACTAACCAGGCCCAAGCCTGCTTAGCTTCCGAGATCAGATGAGATCGGGCGCTCTCAGACTGGTATGTCCCTTCTTGGGACAGTGCTTTTCCACAGCCTGGTAAATATAGCATGTACTATAAAAATAATGATACTACCACAAGCAAGAAAACAATACACATGATGCTGCATAAACTCGCACCAAAAGACCTAGCAGCTGTTGCTCAGGTGCCAGATTAGACCCAGACAGATTTTTAAATTTCTTTTTCAGACCCAGACTACTTATTTCATTTTGATATATACAATATTTTTTTTTTCAATTTTTTTTCTATATTGATAGATAGATAGATAGATAGATAGATAGATAGATAGATAGATAGATAGATAGATAGATAGAATATTGGTGTATAATACAGAAGAACAGATAAAAATGCACAGAATAGACAGGTTGGTTGATCCAGTTCAGTCATATTAACTGTATAAGTGCCTAAAAATACTCAGGGTGTACTTGTGCCACAACAGATGCACTAACTGACTAAGGTTATAACACAAGTCTCATTCATATTGTGATCCAAATCTGTATGAGAACATAATCTACTAGTCTACTAACATTATGGCGTTAATGTAGTCGGGCTGCAGTTACAGGAGAGTCGTGATTATTCATTGTTTTTGGCGAGTGCACAGTAATCTATTTTAAAGCATCTGTTTATAATCTCATGTTAGTTAAATATGAGATTATTTTTAAGTATCTGATAATAATCTCATATTAGTTAAGTATGAATGCATCACATGCCCGTTATAATGCTGTTATGCATTCCAACAGTGTCTGTTACATGTTGGAATGCAAAAAAAATGCATGTGCATGCAAAAGAAATGTTTGTCTTTCTGGTGTGATCATATGCAGGGCAAATTCACTCAGGACTAACATCACCACGACCATGTGTTAAATACAGGAAAAGTATCATTACTGGAGAAATAAACTGCGAAACCAGAAGCATTAAACGCTGTAAATCACTAAAATGCACCGCTAATATGTAACTAATGTAACTCAATGAAGTCATGTCTCCCTAAGAAACGTGAATGTTAATACAGCATTGGTCGGCAACTTTACACTAACGTTATATACTGCAAACCACTAAATTCTATTTATCGCTTAAATCAATACCTTTTAAAGAGCAGTCTTACCGTGTTACGTTGAAGGAATATTTATATTCCGAACCGTTTAGAAGGTTGAATAAGTCGCGTCCAGGTTGGGGGCGGGTACAAGGCAGAAATTTTGCAAACGGAGACACCTGATTGGCTTCGAAAAATTGAAGAAAGAAAAAATGTTTAGTATAGTTCAGAGAAAAGAAACTAGAAAGTGTCTAGGAGTGAATATCACTGTTTACAGGCTTCCCTTTACTATAAATGAATGCTACAGGATTTTTGACCTTGCTCGTATTAAGGGATTCAAAATCATTGGTCCTAGCAGAGCATGGTTTCGATCCATCGACCTCTGGGTTATGGGCCCAGCACGCTTCCGCTGCGCCACTCTGCTAATCAAAATATGCAATTACTATACATGAAAACAACACAATCATTGACCTTGCTCGTATTAGAGGATTCAAAATCATTGGTCCTAGCAGAAGATGGATCGATCCATTGACCTCTGGGTTATGGGCCCAGCACGCTTCCGCTGCGCCACTCTGCTAATCACATGCACCCCAGATGGGACTCAAACCCACAATCCCTGTCTTAGGAGGCCAGTGTCTTTTCCATTAGGCCACAAGCGCTCAGCCGTTGTTGAATCCAGAGAATTGGACCCCATTGGATTACACAAATCAGGATCATTAGTTGTTAATGTCACTGTTCACAAGGAACTTGGAAGTGTCTAGTTGAGAAATTGACTGTTAACAGGGTTCTCTCTGCTGTTAATGAACGCAACAGGATTATTGACCTTGCTTGTAGTAAGCGATTCAAAATCAAAGGTCTTTTCCCCACAGAAGTGGGCCAAACTGTATAAAATGCTTTATAAAAAGTGTTTACTTGAAGTTATGATAAAATTATGTGATCCATACAAAAAGGCTCAGAAGTTGTTTCATTTCTCATTAAAAAAAAAGAGAAATTGAAGAAAGAAAAAATGTTTAGTATAGTTCAGAGAAGAGAAACTAGAAAGTATCTAGTAGTGAATCTCACTGTTTACAGCCTTCC